>LPNX011163350.1:585982-815410 GCA_001517045.1 Pseudotsuga menziesii | reverse complement strand
GAATTGACATATTTGTCATTAAAAAAAAGCTACTTTTTTTGTTCGTATTTTCGACATATCTGATTGTATTTTTACTCAAATTTTGATCGGGAGAGGTCGTTGGANGAATTGACATATTTGTCATTAAAAAAAAGCTACTTTTTTTGTTCGTATTTTCGACATATCTGATTGTATTTTTACTCAAATTTTGATCGGGAGAGGTCGTTGGATGCAGAATTTGATTCCGCATCCAACGAGTACCCACACTGCATACTTTTGACAGACCCCGCTACCCCAAAAACAAGAAGTACTTGAAAAAAATGTGATGATGACATCATCATCACGTTTTTTCAGGTACTTCTTGTTTTTGGGGTAGCGGGGTCCGTCAAAAGTATGCAGTGTGGGTACTCGTTGGATGCGGAATCAAATTCTACATCCAACGAGCTCTCCCGATCGAAATTTGAGTAAAAACACAGGGAGGTATGTCGAAAATACGAACACAAAATGTAGTTTTTTTCTTTCTTCCTCCAAAATTAATCAATATTATTTTATTATTTTCCTTAGGAGGCCCATTTTAGACCCCAAAATTCCTCTAATTCTTTCTTTAATATAAGGAGTTACCTCTGGTTTAAGGGAGCTTCACGTTGTTCAGCCAGCATCTCTGTGTGAAGGCTGGGCCGGCCTTCCACAGAGATTGCTGAGTTAATTTAGGACTGTTTAATTCAGTATTGTGTGATGTTTTGTTGAATCTATTTTTCTTGTACGCAGTCGTAGTAAGTGTGGATTTGCAGTATAATTGTGATTACCTCTTCTTGAGATCGGTAAGTGGTACAGAGTGACAGTCAACTGAGTAGGAAACTTTCTTCATGTAATTCATATGGTAGTTGTACACAGCTTTGTTCATCCTGTAGTTTTAAGTTGTTATCCCACGAATCCTTGCAATTTATCTTTACTATTATGATTGTTGACTTTCATTCCTGTAATTCAATTCCTTAGAGTAACTGAACTCAATCCCTTCCAATTGAATTCCTAGATTAATATTTGATTTATGTTTATGGCTTTCAAGAGTAATCAGATTGAATAGGCAGTTTACTTATTCTGGGATGTGAATAGGATTTCCTTTTTAATTACAATTGTTGTTTGAATCTTAGATCATTTTCCTTAAATACAGGGTAGAAAGTAATTGAACTGTAGCATCTAGAAGATGAATGGGATTACAAAGATTCTTGGGATGAACATAGTTGTTAGAGGATAAGAGTGTTCAATTACAGTGATTTTGTGTTTAAGCATATACTGTGCATTTATCCTTTGAAATAAAAGACTTTCTTGGCTTGACAATAAATCTCGTATGCTCTGTATGTTGGTAATAATCTACCTGCATTTCGGGTGTTCGACATTTTGGCGCCGTTGCCAGGGAAGGATAAAAATTAAACACTATCATTAGTTGCATCTGGTAATTGTCTCTAGTCAGTCTTTTCTATTCTTTTTGCTAAAATTATTTGGGTTGCATGAATACGAGAAGGGTAAAATGCGATCAACTCTCAACTCCCAAAACCCCACAAAATACTAACAGTGCAGGTCGCTTGGGTCGCGGTCGAGGACCACCATTGGGCAGAAGGACATTCATCGACGATCTTGTTGACAAAACTGATTCATCTACCAGGGCTCGCCAGTAAGAAAATCCTATCAGAAGAAACCCTGTCGATCCTGGGGTGCCATCGTCAGGGTCCACGGTGGAGAATACACGAGCAGCCGCGACTTCCTCGAATATACCTGCAGAAAAGGACACAGCTGTTACAACTGGACCTGCTGGTAGAGGTCTGACCTATCACATTTTTGGGAAGGTTGTAACTAAAGAAGAGTGGAAGCAGTTCCACCAGAAGTCTACTGATCAGTGAAAAAATTAGGAAGGGAACGAAGAACGGGAGAAGGACGAAGAGAAGAACGAGGAAAAGAACGTGGGAATGAACGAAAAGGAGAGAACAGAGGAGGAGAAAACAGAAGAGGAGATTAGTAATAGACATGACTCTGACGAGGAAGAGGCAATGGGGGAAAACTATCATCACGACAATTACTCCCCGCCTGAAGGAACGATGGCTACACTACAATTTTTGATTCAGCAGCCAGTGGGGGCAGCCCCTATGAAAAATATCTCACCATCGGTGTTGCCTCGCTTCCATGGAAAGGTGGCAGAAGATCCAGACGAATTTCTTTTTGAATTCAATATTCTCTGCCACCGCTATGATTATGTCACCGATGCACAAAAGCTAAAACTGTTCCCTGCCACCCTGAAGGACAACACATTATGCTGGTTCATGAGCCTTGGGGGAGGAATCGTTGCTAATTGGGAGAAAATGAAACAGGTGTTCCTAGAGAAATATCAGGAATATTGCAACACCAAGGACAAAAGAGAGGAATTGTTCAAAATGGTGCAGAAGGAGGACGAGAGTCTGGAGGATTTTGTGGAAAGGCTACTATACAATGTGCAATGAGCTGGGCCGACAAACATGGGGCTGGATGTGCTCAAGATAATCTTGCTTCGTGGGATCAGGGATGATTTCCTAGACATGTTAAATCTGCTAGGAAAGAGAGATATCTCCAAAGAACCTTTTGGAAAGATTGTGGAATTATGTAAGAGATACTCTAGGGGCTCTTCCAGGAACAATAAGCGGGACAAACGGGATAAGCTAGAATGTGATGTCTTTGACAGAACTCAGAAGTCGTCCAATGGAGGAGCTACCCGTGTAGAGATAGGAATCTCCTTGAAAATTTAAAGACAAAGATGATGAGCTCCATCTCTTCGAAGATAGATGTCCTGAAGGCAAAACAAAAACAGGCAGTGGAGGATCTCACACTAGGTGTGTTCCGCCCCCGATGTAGAAAGAATCATCCGCTGAGAGAATGCCCGCTTGATAAAGTAGAAGTATGTCAGCTGTGTGAGTTGAACCATGACATGAAAGAATGTCCCTCACTTCCCCAAGTGAAGGATGTTCTGCAGGCAGCAACTCCAGAAGTGGAATCAGCCTATTTCATTGCACAGAAGAAACCTTGGCAGCCTCGAAATCAAGGTATGCCTCTAGACTCGTTTCCATTTTTGAATAATATGGGCAATTGGAATAATAACATGCAAAATTTGAATACACAATTCCCTTCAAATTATGTTCAGTGGAATCCTTCCCAACCTGCAATGCAAAATTATAACTCATGGAATCCCTGGACATAGCCACCACATCAACCTACATCATGGTCTCCTGGTTGGAGGAATTTCCATCCTAGGAACCAGTTTCCTCACCCACCTCCACCCCAATAGTCACCTTATTCTCCTCAATATCCTCAATTCCCTCAATATCCTCAATACCCACCTCAGCAGTCGCAGCTGCAGCTGCAGAATAATTCCGGCCCTAATATACCAATACGACCTCAGCTACCTGCCCAACCCAATCCTAACCTAAATAATAAAATAGTCCATCAATTGGAGACTGTCAACATGCCAGCCTACTTTCTTTCCCCTGTACCTTGTAACGACATTCGTTTACGATCTGGGAAGATAGTAGAACCCATGATTATAGAAGATGCTTCACCTTCTGTGCATAGAGAAGGAGGGAGTTTAAAGCATCCATCCGATACAGTTCCTATCATTGAAGATGTTGAGCATCCCTTAGATGGGACGGCTGAACCATCAAACGCTAAATCTGATAATACGCAGCCTACCCAGCTGATAAGGCAACCACCATATCCCAAGAGACTAATGCTACCAAGAATAGGGGGGAAACCTCAGTTTAACCTCCTAAGAGAGTTAAAAAATCTATATGTCAAAATCCCCCTTCTTCAAGCCCTTCAGGACGTTCCTATTTATGCTAGAACCGTTCGGGACCTGTATACTAAGAAACCAGGAAGGAAACCCAGAGATCCTCCCACTATTCACATCATAGGAAATTTATCTGCCTTGATAACAGGAAAGACCCCTGTGACTAAGTATGACGACCCTAGCAATCCTACTGTCACTGTACAGGTAGGACAGACACAGATACCCAACGTGCTAGTATATTTAGGAGCAGCGATCAATGTCATAACCATGGAGACTGTAAAGAAGCTTGGGCTCACTAATTTTAGACCGACCCCCACCATTTTAGAATTGGCGGATAGATCCACCATTAGACCCGAAGGGATTCTGGATGACCTTGTCATCTCAGTAGATTCATGGGAGTACCCTGCTGACTTTTTGGTATTGCAACCAAAATCGCAGCTGGGAGGACACCCATTGATCCTGGGGAGGCCTTGGTTGGCCACAGCTGATGCTTGCATCAACTTTTGATCGGGGTCTATGACTATATCTGATGGTACGGAAACTAAAATCCTAACCCTTTATCCTCCAGCTCAACCAAGTCTAGAGGATGAAACTTCCCTTTGGATTGAGCAGGAGGAGGAGGAGGAGGATGTTCAGCCACTACTAACTATAGGGAAGGCCTTAACTTTTAAAAATGAAACAGAAGATGATGCTATTAGTAATTTTATTAGTGAACCCACTTTAGTCGATAAAGAGGTCTATCAAATCCTGAACATTACCCTGGGCAAGGAAGAACAAGAAAATCTTACGGAAGAAGCACTAGTTGGTGACACAAACATAATCCCAGTTTTGAAAAATTCAAAAAGTATTCCTATTGAGGTAAATCCTGGAAGGACTTTGAATATCAATCCTAGCTTGTCCTCAGAGGAACAGAAGCACCTAATCAGCCTCTTGAAAGAACACAAGGGGGCGTTCGCCTGGGAGTATACAGACATGAGGGGTATTCCCTCTAATCTATGCACTCATCATATTTATATTAAAAGTGACTCCCGGCCTATGTGTCAACCCCAACGACGCATGAACCCCAATCTGAGGGATATAGTGAAGGAGGAAATCCAGAAACTTTTGGAAGCAGGGTTTATATATCCTATTTCGGATAGTGAGTGGGTTTCCCCACTCATAATTGTGCCCAAGAAAAATGGTAAATGGAGGGTCTGTGTAGATTATAGGGAACTGAACAAAGCAACCCAAAAGGATCATTTCCCTTTGACCTTTATTGACCAAGTACTTGATACCCTATCAAGAAATAAGTTCTTCACCTTCCTAGATGGGTTCAGCGGGTACAACCAAATTCAGATTGCTCCTGAGGACCAGGATAAGACCACCTTCACTTGTCCCTGGGGAACGTTTGCCTACAGAGTGCTTCCCTTTGGTCTATGTAACGCACCGACAACGTTTCAAAGAGCTGTAATTGGCATATTCTCTGAATTAGTCAATGATAGTATGGAAATATTTATGGACGATTTTACTCCCTATGGCAGGGACTTTGAGGAAGCACTGGAAAATTTAAAGAAGGTTTTAATTCACTGTGAGCAGACTCAGCTCTCATTAAGCACCGAAAAGTGCCATATGATGATGAGTGAGGGGGTGGTATTAGGGCATTTCATCTCTGCCAATGGCATTCAGGTGGACCCTTCAAAAATCAAGGTGATAAAAAATCTACCTACCCCTTCAACTCAGAAAGAGGTGCGAAGTTTTCTGGGACATGCTGGATATTACCGAAGGTTTATAGAAAACTTCTCCAAACTTGCTTCTCCTTTGTTCTCTCTGTTAACGAAGGATGGACAGTTTGTATGGAGTGAAGCATGCCAGACAGCGTTTGATAAGCTTAAGGAAAAACTGTCCACAGCTCCTATCCTAAGGGGACCTAATTGGACCCTACCCTTCCATATTTCTTCAGATGCCTCTGATACTTCCATTGGAGCAGTATTAGGACAGCAGGATGGTCAAGTACCTTATGCCATCTATTATGTTAGTAAAAACTTAGCCCCTACTGAACTTAATTATACTGTTACCGAGAAAGAATTCCTAGCTATTGTCTACTCTATCAATAAATTCCGACATTACATTACTGGGTATCCTACATTTGTGCACACTAACCACTCTGCCATTAAATACTTAATGAAAAAACTTGTCACCAATGCCAGAGTGACCAGGTGGCTCTTGTTATTGCAGGAATTTGATATTACCATTATAGATAAACCTGGGAAAGAAAATGTTGTTGCTGATTTCCTATCTCGTTTCACTAACAGTGATGATAGTTTGCCAGTTGAGGATTCTTTTCCAGATGAACATCTATTCACACTTTCATCTCACTCCCCTTGGTATGCAGACATCGCTAATTATTTGGTTGCAGGAAAGCTCCCGCCACATATGTCTAAACGAGAAAAGAGAAAAATCATTCAGCAGAGTGCTATGTATTGTTGGCTAAACGGTCATCTCTTCTACATAGGGCCCGATCTTGAGATTAGGAGATATGTGAGGGAAGATGAGATTTTTCATATATTGAAAGCCTGTCATGATGAACCTTGTGGGGGACACTTTGCAGACAAAAGAATAGGGCACAAAGCGCTGCGGATGGGTTACTATTGGCCGACTCTTTTCAGGGATGCTAAAAGGTATGTTTAGTCCTGTGACAGCTGCCAAAGGATGGGCCAGCCCAATAAAACAGATCAGATGCCCCTACAACCTCAAGTAGTAGTTGAACCATTTGATAGATGGGCATTGGAATTTGTTGGCCCTATTAGCCCTCTTTCCAAACAAAAAGCTTACATTCTGGTTTGCACTGATTACATGACCAAATGGGTAGAGGCTGTAGCTTTGGCTAAGGCTAACGACCAGGCAGTGATTGATTTTCTGTACAGTGAGATCTTTACCTGCTTTGGGGTACCGAAGGAAGTAGTTACCGATGGGGGACCGCAATTCATGTCACACCAATTTGAATCCTTGCTCCGGAAGTATCATGTGCAGCATAGGGTGGCTTCACCTTATCACCCCCAGGCCAATGGCCAGGTGGAGAGTACCAATAAGGTTATTGAATCCATCCTTACTAAAACAGTTAAGAGCCATCGAAAGGATTGGGCTGACAGGCTTCCGGAAGCACTGTGGGCATATCACATGACTTAACGCAACACCACAGGTTTTTCTCCTTACGATTTAGTGTATGGAAAGAGTGCCATCTTTCCAATTGAGTTTGAAATCAAAACCCTGAAGACAGCCACCGAAATGAATCTGGATGTAACAGAAGCCCAAAAGAGAAGATTGAATCAACTAAACGAGTTGGATGAGAAGCGGTTAGCTACAGTAGACCAGATTGTGCTGCTTCAGCTACAGAGATCCAATTGGCATGACCGATTTATTAAAAAGAAAGTCTTTTGTGAGGGATATTAAGCATTACTATATGACTCCAGGTTCAAAAGGGATTTTAAAGGTAAATTACATACAAGGTGGCTAGGTCCATACATGGTCGACAGGGTCTTTGACAATGGTACTGTCCGTCTAGTGACCATTGATGGAAACCGCATACCATTATTTGCTAATGGCCACAGACTGCAACTGTATCATAAGCCTATTTCGAAAGATGCATTTATTTCGCAAATTGTCGCCGATCAAGATCTTCAGTTGGCACCAGGGAAAGAGCTTCCCTCGGCCTTCGCCAATCCTTAAGCTGTAAATCATGTTTGAGTTACTGTACATAAATAATGTGTTTTTTTTCCTTTTGCATTTGATCTTCTCGTTTGTTGTTATTTAAAAAAAAAAAAAATTGTAGGGAAGCATCAGGGGAATGACCAGATTGGGCCTGTCAAGTGAGAGTCATTTTCCTATGCCTTCCTGTACTGCCTTTCCTTTTCCTTAAAATAAATTTCCAGCCGGCCGTAAAACTCATTTCCCGGCGGCTGCGACATCTTTCCCGGCGGCCGTAAACCTTTTTCCTGGTAGCTGCAACCTTTTCCCTATGACCGAAAAAAATCCTTTTTCCGGGAGCCGTGAACCATTTCCCGGCGGCTACAACATATTTTCCGATGGATGTAAAAACTTTTTTCGGCAACCATGAGCCATTTCCCGGCGGCTGCAACATATTTTCCAGTGGCTGTAAAAAAAATTTCCAGCAGCTGTGATTTTTCCCAATGCCGCAAATCCTTTTCCCAGTGGCCGTGAATCTTTCTTGGTGGCTGCAACATCTTTTTCGTCCGTCGCGATATCATTTCTGGCAACTGCAATTTCGCTCTATTTGGCAGATATCTCCAGCATTAAAAGCCACCTTTTTATTTCAAAACTTGAAAACTTGCAGAGGTAACTCCTAGTTATTGGAAATTGCTTCCTATGCTGTTCAATCTGCTAGATATGGATCCAATTCCCTCTCGCGTCGACAAGCTGGTCCATAAGGTGACGGCCTTCTTCATAATTTCAACCATATGGACGCGATGGCTATGTTTCACAGGAGGAAAGAGTTATGGCTATATTTCGGTTATAATGATGAAATCAATGAATACACACACGCTCGGCCTCCACAACGTCAGCAACCGCACGTTCCACCAGTCTCCGCAGGATATCTGACGCACAGCCCCATGAGGTATGGCTTTGATTTATCATGTGATTAAGTGTTGATATGATTTAATGATATCAGTTGTACCTTTATTCGTATCACCATTATGGCCTAATTAACCCTTTCCCTCGTGCGACGTAAACACTAATAACCGCCACCTTCCCCAATTCGGAATACAATTTCGAACGTTTTTTTGAGCTGAACTTTCCAAATTTGGCCATTCCCTCAACATCTCTGCTCAGCGATTCTTGCATCCTCTACGCTGCAACCTCCATTCTCGGACTCTGTAATCTGCAAAGTCACAACCTCAGTCTGCAACCGGGATCATGGGGATTCCAGCTCGTCATGAACCTTTGAATACACAGGAACTCAGGAAAAATATTGCATTTTTTGCCATCTTTCAAGCCACCGGCTGGATCGAATTTTTTGAGCAACTAGACGGATTCAATCGGGAAGCAGCTTTGCAATTTTCTTTGAACCTCACCGAAACTCATTCCGAGGTGTGGGGGCTGTGCATAGAAGTCTTCGAGGCCATTATATCTGAGGTTATTGCCATCCCACAGGTGGGAAGGGCATGGTTTGGACGACGAGTCCCCATGGCAACTGCACGGGAAGCATTTTTAGTAGAAGGGGAGCAAGTTTAATCATCAAGGAGAGGGATCGCACTGCACTCATTACCGTGACCATGGGACCAGGTGGCTATCTTTCTCAAGAAATACATCACTTGTGAAGGTAGGTACCAAACTATTTATAATTCTGAACTACCTTTACTTTCTCATCTCTGCCATGGCACTTTAGTGAACATTCCATACTATCTGCTTCATGACTTGCGTCATATGGCGGCATTCGTCTAAGATGCTAAGCACCCATTTGCCTCCCTGACCCACCATGGTCTCATCAAATTAATCATTTTAAGAACCCTTTCCCAGCATAATATAACCTGGGAACAATTCACAGCTCGAGCTCAGGAACCCGCTCCCTTGTCGGCTGTCCCAATGGAACAGGAACAGGTTCAACAACAACAAGAGGACCGAAGTCCCTCCAATCTAGTTGGGGGAGGGATGAAACTACATCAGAAGAAGAGCAACCGGGGACACAAGCAGAGCAATTGGGGGAGGGTATAGATAAAAACTTTGTGGAAAACCCAGACAACAAGGCAGCTCTGACAACAGAAGGTGAAATTGGAGCAGCACTAAATGCTGCGACAATTGAACCAAAAGGTGACAAAGCTAGGGCAATAGAAGAAAATATCGACCTAGTAACCATTGAATCTTCACCTGAGTGGGGAGGAGGAACTTTAATTGAGGAAGAATAGCCTGAGAAGCAAGAAAACATCCCTTCGACCTCAGCTATGAATCCCAGCTCCACAAAAGAAAAAACCACAAAGGAGAAGAAAAAGATCAATCAATGAACTTATCATAACCCCACCAATAAGGAGGAAAAGAACTAAAATAGCTGCAGCAGCAAAGGCAGCTAGCAAAAAATGGGCAACCCTAGAGGTACAGGTGGAGTTCCCAATCCTTGCACCGAGGCCAATGGATGCTCCACAAAGGCCAATCGAGGAAGAACCCAGCATTGAAGGACTTTTGGATGAGAACACATTATTAAAAGAGGAATTCCAAGTACTTCGAAGGGAATTGGAAACATGGAAGGAAACCTGGAGAAAACTAGGCGAAAGAAAAATGTATACATTGGTAGAGGCTACAGACCAACTGGAGGGATCAAACCCTACCGAGCCTGGCAAGGAAGATGAGTGTGTGATCTGTCCCACCTGTGGGGAAATATTCAAAGAGGCAGGCCACAAGATTATAATTCACACCTGTACAGCACCACAGTCTGTGCCCACAACAGAGGAAACTACAGAAAAAGAAGATGCTGCTACACAAGAACCAGCATCTTTAGCCTTCCTTGCTAAAGTTGCCACCAATCCTGTGACAAAAGAGCTAAAGGATGAAATCATGTATGATGATGGGGACGGAGACTGCACTATAACCCCAGAATGCTCTCATGACACAGAGATGATAGAAGCTGAGCCACAAAGGCAAGACATTGATGAACTTGAACAGGGTGCTGTAACACAAGAACCAACATCCCTGAGTGTACTGGTCCAATCGGCAGAGCAATTGGGAGAAGAACATAGGATGGAGGACACTCTAGAACCTAATGAAGAGATTTGCACTATAACTCCAGAATGTTCCCATGATACAAAGCTCATAGGAGAAGAAGTGCAACAACAGGAGGATGAAGAGGTAAGCCAAGATGTTGCTACACAAGAACCAACATCCTTGGAAGTTGCAGCAAGGATTCCTGAATTGCAATTAGAAGGTAACCCTAGAATGGATATCATTCCTGATACACAATGGAGTGAGGATGAACAGGTACAGACACAGTCCTCAGGTGACACTAAAATCCTTGAGGAGAAGCTGCACAATGAGGAAGATATCCAATCTCAGAGGCAGAAGGACAGGGAAGACACTGTCACACAAGAACCAGTGTCTCTAAAAACAATGAATATAGCTGCTGAAGAGAATCCAGGGGATGTTGCTGTCACACAAGAACCAACAACTCTTGAATCAAATTCAAAAATGCAGGATGCCCAAGAGGAAGACACTGTTACACAAGAACCAGTGTCTCTAAAAGCCATGAATGCAGTTGTTGAAGAGAATCCAGGGGATGTTGCTGTCACACAAGAACCAGCAACTCTTGAATCAAATTCAGAAATGTAGGATTCCCAAGAGGAAGACATTGTTACACAAGAACCAATGTCTCTAAAAGCCATGAATGCAACTGTTGAAGAGAATCCAGGGGATGTTGCTTTCACACAAGAACCAGCAACTCTTGAATCAAATTCAGAAATGCAGGATGCCCAAGAGGAAGACACTGTTACATAAGAACCAGTGTCTCTAAAAGCCATGAATGCAGCTGTTGAAGAGAATCCAAGGGATGTTGCTGTTACACAAGAACCAACAACTCTTGAATCAAATTCAGAAATGCAGGTTACCCAAGAAAAAGACACTGTCACACAAGAACCAGTGTCTCCAGAAGCAATGGATGTAGCTGTTGAAGAGAGTCTAAATGAATTTGCTATCACACAAGAACCAGCAACTCTCATAGTAAAATTATATGTGCAGGATGCTCAAAGGGAAGACACTGTCCCACAAGAACCAGTGCTTCTACCCCTTAAAAACTTCATTGACTTAGACTCGGATCAAGAATAGCATCATAAAAAGGAAGTCTTGAACCTGGCAGCCGAAGTCTCAACTCTGAAGATGGAGGTGATCAAATGGAAAAGCCAGGTGGAGGAGTACCAGAAAGGGATGATTTCTCTCAGCGAGCATAGAAAAATCATCAGGGGATTGGAATAGAATGGGGAAGAAGAACGTATGGCCCATAGAGTTCGGGAAGAAGAGCTGCAGAGCAAATTGAGAGAATTGAAAAAGTTCCAATCCATGCAACAGGAGAAGAAGCAGATGTACGCTCTCTCTTAAGAATGCATGGGCACCAGGAAGCCTTCTTCCTCTTATCCAGTATTCCTGTTTGAACAATTTTTCTGGTTTAAATTGAAGGCTGTACAGGAAGGGAGGTCGTTCGAAATCACAACCTCAGCAAAGTTCTTGGAGACATTCTTTGGAAGCAATTTTGAGGAGCAGAATTTGCTGTGTGAACTTTACTTACATGAGATGGCTTGCCCTTTGGACCGCCACTCCAATCCTGTTCCATTTGCAGAGGATGTTCAGCTAAGAGCTTTTGCCTCTTTTGTGAGTAATCACACTCAGTGGGAAAGGTCTTTTCAGACCTTTTCTCATAATGAAGCTCACACTAATTTATGGATTCGGAGTGAGCCCCAGAATCCTGGCATTCTTTTGGCTTGGTATAGAAATTTCCTTTCAAGTCCTCCCCAGGAACAACATATAATGATACTGCAGGAAGAAGTGATCTCCGCTTGCACCAATTACATCTCCAGACATCAGCAGGGAAGCACAGATGGCAGGCTGCCTCCTCTGCACTCAGAAGTCGAGATCCCTACTGTTTCAAGAATTTCAAGCAGGCACTTTCCAGAGTCAATGGCTATGTGGGCAGTATGAGGGAGTGTGGGATTAATTGGTTGGGTTTGAAATTCAAATTCCCTCTCATTTTGGTGGCCAGCAAAACCGTATAACGTGGATTTTTCCTTAACTAGGGCAGAGGAGCAGCGATGCTGGAAGTATTGGGTTACTCACAGAGGCTTTTTAAAGAAAGATGAGATGCCTGAGTTTCCCTACAAATTTTCCTCCCTCCATGAACAAAGCTCAGTACAGGACTCAAACTCCGATTGATGAAGGATGTTGCATTAGGACATGCAACAAGATAGTTGGGGGGAGATGTTGAGCCTAGAATTGGCCCCTTTTTTACCATCCTCGATCACCTTTTCTTCCCCTGTCCTACACCATTCAGCAAGCTAATTAGACCTGTTGTCCTCACTTTATTCCCCAACTTGCCAAGGTATGACTGATCATTGCTTTATCTTATTAATTCTTATGATTGTGATAATTAAGGATGTGTATCTCTCAAAATGTGCTAACATGTCATGATTTATGAAGGTAGTTTGAGATAAGTGGACTGCAGGAAGATGGGGGCTGAACAAGTATTAAAAGGAGGAATAATCACTGCTCAAGATGATCCTTCGATCATCGATAAGGCACGTGGTTCTAATGCAACATCTCAAGCATAGCTGTGACAAGGCATTTGTAACAGAATGCACTACAATTGGAGATCTTTAGTACATGGCTGCGCGAGTATGATGGCGGTCAGAAGAGATTGCTACTCTTGGGTCAATTAACAGCTCTTCTATATTCTCCATGTCTTTACCATGCCATGTTGTAACAACTAGTGTTATTTAGGGCACCTGAATATCAGATATCTTCATGGCTGCCCTTTGTAATAGGATCAGATGTTATAATATGTATGTATAAATATGGGAAGCTGTCTCGACCCAGGGGGTTGGAATATAGATAATTTATTCATTGTATTAGCAGTGGAAGCAACTTGTGTAATCTATCTTTCTTTAATATAAGGAGTTACCTCTGGTTTAAGGGAGATTCATGTTGTTCAGCTAGCATCTCTGTGTGAAGGCTGGGCCCGCCTTCCACAGAGATTGCTAAGTTAATTTAGGACTGTTTAATTCAGTATTGTGTGATGTTTTGTTGAATCTATTTTTCTTGTACACAGTCGTAGTAAGTGTGGATTTGCAGTATAATTGTGATTACCTCTTCTTGAGATCGGTAAGTGGTACAGAGTGACAGTCGACTGAGTAGGAAACTTTCTTCATGCAATTCATATGGTAGTTGTACACAGCTTTGTTCATCCTATAGTTTTAAGTTGTTATCCCACAAATCCTTGCAATTTATCTTTACTGTTACGATTTTTGACTTTCATTCTTGTAATTCAATTCCTTAGAGTAGCTGAACTCAATCCCTTGCAATTGAATTCCCAGATTAATATTTGATTTATATTTATGGCTTTCAAGAGTAATCAGATTGAATAGGCAGTTTACTTGTTCTGGGATGTGAATAGGATTTCCTTTTTAATTACAATTGTTGTTTGAATCTTAGATCATTTTCCTTAAATACAGGGTAGAAAGTAATTGAACTGTAGCATCTAGAAGATGAATGGGATTACACAGATTCTTGGGATGAACATAGTCGTTAGAGGATAAGAGTGTTCAATTACAGTGATTTTGTGTTTAAGCATATACTGTGCATTTATCCTTTGAAATAAACGACTTTCTCGGGTTGACAATAAATCTCGTATGCTCTGTATGTTGGTAATAATCTACCTACATTTGGGGTGCTAGACAAATTCAACACAGCAACATGTTCATCAAATTCCATAAGAAATTACAATGCAAGAAATACAATTGCAG
Organism: Pseudotsuga menziesii; assembly: GCA_001517045.1. Classification (NCBI taxonomy): domain Eukaryota; kingdom Viridiplantae; phylum Streptophyta; class Pinopsida; order Pinales; family Pinaceae; genus Pseudotsuga; species Pseudotsuga menziesii. Next base: position 801,136 of record LPNX011163350.1, on the reverse strand, counting down.
AGAATTATATAGACAAGAACACTTACCTTGAACATAACTTGCCCCGCAACCAGCTATGTCAATGCAACGTTCCACCCAACCATAGGCGAGTGTGCTTGTTGATCCTAGAATTGTTATCATTTTTGGTAATTAAATTACTCATTTAAACATATGTTTTATTATCTTTTTGTATATTTTATGTCATGCAGATCACTATTCAGCTCAGGTATGTATGAATTTAAGGTTTATATGAAATCTGTTTATTATTATCATTTTTATGATTTTATTAGTTAAAATTGACATTATTAAAGCACATTTGATGTATTAATTGATTTATATATTTGTTTGCATATTTTACAATATTTTTGGGACAAATTAATAAATAGAACGCATTCATCCTGCCTTGCGCACAACACGTCCAGCTCGACATCCAACTTGTCATCCAACTCGCTGCGCGAAACTCGCTGGTAGTTTTCCAGATGTTGAAACATGTTGTTGTAGACTGAAGTCCTAAAGCACGCCAGCAAATAGACACATTGTTCACCCTTGATTGATGCCCACCATATCCAGCTCACGGCCCAACTTGTTGTTCAGCTCTCCGTCCAGATTGTTAGCTAGACTGCACACTATTGAGAATTAATTTCAAGAACTTAAGATGTGAAACATCCTGCAAATGACCTGCTATCCACGCGTTTGGGTGATGGAGCTCATGTTCGAGATAACCCGCCAGCTGCATCCTCCTTCACTTGCCACCACATTAACAATCCACGCGTTGGGTTGATGCATTTAACCTATGCTCTAGAAAACTTATCGTGTGTTCTCCTATATTCACCATCAGTTCACTACTGCACTGAAGAAGGACCCGTGCACCACCTCATAAGACCTGCTGCGCTAAAGAAGGAGCCTGTGTGTTCGTTGTCCAGTGAAGAATACCAGAACTGCACCGAAGAAGGGAAGATATTGTGTGTTGGTCTGTGATTAGTTAAACAATTTTATGATCGACTAAATTTAGAGAGCAGTCGACCACTAAAGGGTCGGCTTGCTCATCTTTGTAAACTATTATAAAAATCAGCCTCTGTGTGAGAGATCAGTTAGCTAGAGCTAGAAAGTCAGAAAGTTAGAAAAAATTCATCAATTTGTTCTTAAGTGCATTGTATTTTTGTTTCATCATCTAAATAAAGAGTTGTATGTGTTGTTGTTGAAGATTGCATTTGAGTAGAAGTTAGCCAGGCACCACCCCTGATTGTTGAGAGGGCCCCTCATCAACTAGAGGTTTCTTTTCTTGTTTGTTTCTTTCATTTTTCTGTTGTAGCTAGTTTAATTTATAGTTTGTTTTATTATTTTTGTAATGCAATTTTATTTTTGAATTAGATAGTTAATTGTGCGCATAGTTTGCTTTCAGCTTTGTTTTTAGTCATTTCATTTTCAGTTTATTGTTCAGTTTATTTCCAAGAAAATATATAGATTGCTTTTGAATTCAGTTTTGTTTATTTCTTGTCTATTTTCAGTTATCACTTATGCAATTTAAATTCCAGTTTGTTTATTAATATGCAATGTTTTCCTTATGTTTATAAATTTTTTTAAGGTTATGTAATTGTTGAATTTGCTTAATAATTAGGTTTACTTATTTTCTTTATGCATTCGATTTGCATCTGCACAAATTCAGCTGAAGATTAGATCATTTAGGTTAATTTTTATTATTTTAACTGTGCAGACTGTCATTCAGACAACCTGTTTAAACTGCCATTCAACCACCCGTTTTAAACCCACAATTCAGTCTATCATTTCGCCCTTAGTTTCATTTTTAGTGTTCTTTATGTATTTTGAGATTGTTTTCAGTTCTATTTTGTTAATGTCTGAATTATGTTTTGACTGTAATAGTTAGATAATAGTTTTATTTAACATGAAAGTTAAAGTTAGAGTGTTTTAGGTTATGTATTAAAGTTTTATTATTTTCTTTACTTTTTTTCGCCTTGAATATGTGTTAAGTTGTCTCGTGTTTTGTTCCTTGAATATTGTTTCTGATTTCCTTACTAATATATTGTTTTGTGTTTATGCCTTTAGATTAATTTAGTCATTTGCATGTAATTTCAGTATTGTATGTGATATCCTTAGTATGTTTTTAGGTTGTTCCTTTTTCATTGTGTGATTACTGAAAGAGACTTGTAGGACAGAATTCAAAGAAATTCCTATTAAGTTTTCTACTTGTTTCTTTCTATTTAAATTTTCTTTATTAATTTTTCTACTTGCTTTTTTTATTAGGTTTTCTACTTGCTTTTTTTATTAGGTTTTCTACTTGCTTCTCTTTACTTGTTGTATTAAGTTTTCTACTTGCTTCTATTTACTTGTTTTATTAAGTTTTGTACTTGCTTATTAATTAGGTTTTCCTTTCATCTTAGTTTCCAAGTTAAAGATTAGTTGTTAATAATATCATTTTTAGTTTAATAAATTATTAATTATTTAGTTTAATATTTTAACCCGGTTTAATTGAATTAATAGTTGAATTCTTAGGAGTTTGACTCAGTTTTTCGTTTTGAAAGATCTTTTGATATTTTGTTTGTTAAAATATTTCCACGAGACCATCAGAACCCCTCTACCTTCGCATATATTTTTTGTCAACTCTAAGCCTACCAACCCTAGTCGATAATTAAAGATTAGGTGAATTAATTTAGACATTATAACACCCAACATCGCTCATCAATTTCTCACCGACACCGCCACTGTCAAGCTGGGCATGATTTTCTAAAGGAATAAGGGAACACGAGCAGACTCATACATAACCAAGGGTACAATAACACTCATCCAAGCCAACACAATTGGGTTTATCAAGCTGCAGGGTAAAACACACCAACAGATGGGTTTCACAGGACACTCAGCCAAGCCATATCATAGATGGGTATCACAGACTGAACACAATCAAGCCAACAGATGGGTTTATCAAACTGTACATAGTCAAGCCATCTCACTGTTGGGTTTATCAAGATAACTAGCCAAGGAAACATTCACAGTTGTGTTTATCATATTGTCCAGCCAAAGGTTACTCACAAGGTCAAACACAACAAGACACAACCAAGCCAACAAATGCGTTTATCAGGCTACCAGCCAAGCCATCTTTCCAGTTGGGTTTATTAGGCTTCCAAGACAATGGGAAGGGATAGCTGCTAAGCTAGTGAGATTGTCTATAGAGCTAAGAACACCTTCACAAGACCTTTCTGGTCTGGCTTCCCCATTTCCTACACACCCAACACAAGGAAGTGTCCCCTTCTTTGCTCCACAGTCCCTCAGGATACACCTTCCCTGCCAGTGCTCTTTAGGATGTGAATAGCAGGCTTACCATCCACTCTTATCTTATCATGAGGTTCCACACTAGGTTTTTCAAGCATGATATACATCTCTCCCATTCCTAAGTCTTGGGCATAGTTCAGACCCAAACCAGGGTGCACAACACAACAACCACATGGATACTCGACAACTCAGGCTTACTCAAGAACATGAGTAACAAGGTCTCATACACTCTGTAGTTTAGATAACTCTGCAACATAGCAATCACAGTATTTCCAAGGGAAAAACACTCGCAGAACATGAAGGATACACACACAGGAAGAGCTCAGCTGATACCACCATGTCACGCTCATGGAAAATGAATATGGTGAATGAATGAATGAACCATAACCTCCCACAGCTCCCAAAATGTGAGAGTAAAACCAAAACGTGAACATGTGAGTCAAACTAGCATACGGTTCTGTTGTTTTCTTGTTCCTACAAGCAAAACATGACATTCCAAAACTGGTTGCTCTTCCCAATTCGAATTTTCCATACTCTTCCCCTTCCAAGCAATAACTACCTCAACCACATTCTGGAAGAAATAAATGGTTGGGAAGAAAATACAAGAAAGAGGGTAGTTGATAGTTCTAATGGGTTCTCCCCATGGCACATGGATTTTTTCCAAATAGGCTCAAGGTTAACATTCCCACCCCCTTATCCTTAGGAAAATAATGCCCCCATCTCATTATTAGTTACATTGACATAGTTGGTTGTGGTTTTTTCATTAAGTTGCATATTTACATGATGTTTACAAAAATGCTTGACTTATCACAAAAACCATAGGCATCAACCATGATTGCCTATATTCCAAACATTAATCAATGACAATTCCCTGGCCTTTAGATCCTTGTCATGATTTGATATAATATTTACATCATATACATTAATGCAACAGGGTCAAAACTGGGGTGTTACATTCCCCCCCCCCTTCAATAGCACTGTCCTCAATGCTTACAAAATTGAACAAAATGCTACATTGGTACTGCCCTCAGTGCTCTGCATATTTGAACAAAAATGGATGTGCCAATTGCATGGCATCCTCCAACTCCCATGTAGCCTCTTCAGGGCCGTAGTGCTCCCAATGCACCTTTACTTGTCATATGGCTCAGTTATGGAGCATGGTGACCTTCCTGTCAAGGATGCGCATTGGCTCGATTATGAACTCTCCCTCGGGTTCCACCTGAATCACATCCCAATTTATCACATGGTTAGGGTCATGTATATATTTCTTAAGCAAAGAAACATGAAAATAATTAATGAGCCCTAGTGCTAGCAGGAAATGCAAGTCTATATGCAACTAGCCCTATTCTTTCAAGAACTTCGAACAGCTCACAATATCTAGGTGACATCTTGGCACAACTTCCAAGATTCAAGTAACTCTTATTTGCCCTCACTATGAGGTAACCATGATCCCTAACACTAAAATATTTGTTCACCCTATGCTTGTTAGCATAGCTTTTTTGTCTATCCTGGGCTGCTTTCAGATTCTACCTAATCTTTACAACCTCCTGCTCCATCTCCTTGAGCAATTCTGGACCAATCACAACTTTGTTCACTAGATTATCTCAAGTCACTAGTGCCCTACACCTTTTTCCATACAAAGCTTCATACGGACTCATCCCCAAGGATGCTTATTGTCCATTGTTATATGAAAACTCTACCAAGTGTAAATAATCTTCCCACTTTGTTGATTTTTCCATCACATACATGCGAATCATGTCTTCAAGCACTTGGTTAACTCTCTATGTCTTCCCATCAGTATGAGGATGGTAGGCAGTGCTAAAGTTTAGCTTTGTACCCAAATCCACAAACAACCCCTTCCAAAAATTGGAAGTGAACTTGGCATCTCTATCAGAGACTGTTTCCTTAGGAAATCCATGCAATTTGAAAATATCCTTCATGAAGATCTTTGCAATGTCATCAATCTTATGCATAGGATTAATCGATATAAAATGGGATACCTTTGTCAACTTGTACACCACAACCATGATGGAATCATGATGTCTCCAAGTCATTGGCAATCCTGTAATGAAATCCATGGAAATAACTTCCCATTTCCATTCTTGAACTAGCAAAGGCTACAAAAAACCTGCTGGGTGTTGATGCTCAACCTTCACTTGCTGACATTTCATGCACCTAGAAATGTATTCATCCATGTCCTTTTTCATTCATGGCAAAAAGTACTACTTTCTAGCTATAGCAATTATCTTTTGATATATTGGGTGACCAGAATATGGAGCTTGATAGATCTCGTCGATAACCACTCTCCTCAAATCTACTACATTTGGAATGTAAATTCTATTCTTGTAAGTAAGAAGTCTGTATTCTTCCAAGTTATATCCCTCATACCTCTTTTCAAGGATTTGCTTCTACAATTTGTCCTTAACCTCCACATATAATTCATCTTCAGCAACATGATTAACAATATGTTGCCTCAACTCTGATTGGAAAATAGTAACAGATGCCACATGCATTTCCTACACCTTCCTGCTGAGCACATAAGCTACTTTATTCTATTTCCCCCTTTTGTGCTTGATCTCAAAATCAAAATCACATTAAAACTCCATCCATCTAGCTTACCTAGCATTCAGAGTAGGTTGATCAAACAAATACTTCAGACCATAAAGGTCTATCCTTAGTTCAAATCTTCTGCCCATCAAGTAATGCCTCCACATATTGAGAGCATGTACTATGGCTACAAGTTCCAGATCATGAGTAGCATAGTTCTTCTCATGTTCCTTCAACTTTCTGGACTCATAACATATCACGTGGTTGTCTTGCATAAGGACTCCTCCAATCCCTTGACCGCATGCATCAGTACATAGCACAAAATCTTTCGTTGGGTCTGCAACTTTCAAAACCGGTGCACTTATGAGAATATTCTTCAACCGCTGAAAACTTTCTTCAAACCTTACCATCCATTCAAAATTTATGCCCTTCTTTTGCAAAGAAGTAATGGCATGTGCAACCTTGACGAATCCTTCAATGAATCTCCTATAGTATCCTATAAGTCCCATAAAAGATCTTAGATATGTCACATTTATTGGAGTAGGCCAATTCATAATGGCTTCGATCTTGTCAGGGTCCACATATATACCCTCTTCTGAGATAATGCGACCCAAGTACTGAATTCTATCTCTATAGAAGTCACACTTGCTCAACTTTTCATACAACCAATGCTCCCTAAGTAGTTGTAATGTCAATCTCAAATTCTCTTCATGTTCTTCCTCATTCTTAGAATAAAAAATAATGTCATCAAGGAAAACAAGAACAAACTTGTCCAAATACCTATTGAAGACACTATTCATAAGGCACATAAATGTAGTTGGTGCATTTGTGAGACCAAATGGTACCACTACAAACTCATAATGCCCATACCTTGTTCTGAAGGTTGTCTTATGTATGTTTCATCCTTGATTCTCACCTGATGGTAACCCAACCTTAGGTCAATATTGGAAAATACTTTTGCTCCTCTCATTTGATCAAATAGGTCATCAATCCTAGGCAAAGGATACTTGTTATTTCCTTTGACTTTGTTCAGATGTCTGTAATCAATACATAATCTGAGTGCACTATCTTTCTTCTTTACAAATAGAACTGGTGCTCCACAAGGAGACACACTTGGCCTAATATACTTTTTCTCCAACAGCTCTTGCAGCTGCATCTTTAGCTCTAACATTTTTGGTGCACTCATTCTGTAGGGTGTCTTGGACACTAGTGTTGCTCCTGGAACAAGTTCAATCATGAAATCAATGTCCCTCTCTGGAGGAATCCCTGGAATCTCATCAGGAAAAACATCCCTAAATTCCTATAATACCTGGAAGTCCTCCAACCTAATAGTTTCATTCTTCGTTGCCTCCACAATATGAGTTGAATACAACTAAAAACCCTTCCTACAAAATTTCTTCAGCTGCATTGCTGAAATCTGCCTCACAGAAATTACCTTTGGAATGCCTCTTACCATTCTCGGGTTCCCTTCTTCATCCATGCATTCAAAAGTCTTATGGTAACAATCAAGATTTACCCTATGAGCTTCTAACTAATCCATTCCAATGAGAACATCATAGGAACCAAGGGGTAGAACATTCAAATCTACACAAGTGACCAATCCATTCATCACCAATGGACATTTCTCTACCACTTCACTAACCTTTCTCTTAGCTCCAGTGGCTAGTTGAACTAACGACGATTTTCTATGCCTCACTTTCTTAAAAGCACAAATATCCTCTACTCTAGGAGTAATGTAACTCTGGGTAGAACCATGGTCAGTCAAAATAGAAACAAATTTCTTAACAATCTTACCTGCAACTTCAACCATAGTTGACCGGTGATCTTCCTGGCGGTCCTCCAACGCTGTATAAATCCTAGGGATGACCCTTGCTACTTGACCCACCTTTTCTACCTCTTGAAGGTTGTAAGTTGGCCTTGCAATATAATTCTTGAGTGGAAAATATCGGCGCATGTGGGGTCCTCCACATCTATAACATTGGAATGGTTCTCTTATCTACTATGGATATCTTGGATTTTCTCCCACCACTCTAGCTGGCTGCTTTTCAGCTTCGGATGGCTGCTTCTGCTAATTCCTAAAGTTAGAAGGTTTAAAACCTTTCTTCCTTTGGTCATACTTCTCATTATTTCTGTCCTTCCAAGTCTTCTGATAGTCAAGTTTGTCTCTGCTTTTCTCATAGAAATACTTAGCTTTCCTTATCATTTCTTCCAGAGTTATAGGCTCATAAAACTCAATTCTGTCTTTGTAAGACTGAGGCAATCCATTCAGGAAACACTGGATTTTCACTTTCTTATCCTTGATGTACTTGACATACCTCAATAGTTCTAGGAACTTGTTTGCGTACTATTCCATGGTTTGTTGTCCCAATATCAGCTCATGAAATTCTTTAATCTTGTAATCATAGTACCTTCCAGAGAGCTACTTCTGCTTAAAAAACTTTTGGAACTGTTTCCACACAATTTTTCTTTCATTAATCTTCTTCACTTGCCTGTAGTGCTCCCACCATATGGATTCCCTTCCATTCAAACTGAAGATGGATACTCTAGCCTTCATATTTCCAGAATAATCCTAGACTTGGAAATACTTCCTGATCCCAAGAATTAAAGCCTCGGTTTCTTGACCGTTCTTTTTCTCACCATTGAAGGTAGGCAGCCTTTCCTTCTTAAACTCATCCCTTGAGTTGTTCCTATAACGTCTCCTTCTATTTCCTCCATGAGATGAAGAGATGGAATCATCAGTGGAGACTTTATATTTAGATGACTCACTAGGAGACCTTCTTCTTCTTCTGGTCCTACTCTTACTACCTTCCATTCTTACTGTCCGGTACCCAGAGTTCATACATCGTTGAATATCCGTCAAACTTTGCAACATGGCAGCATCCAGTTGATGTTACTCTTCCTGAGCTTTAATCAGGCTTCTCATGGTGGCTGCAATTCTCAGTGCCATCTCTAGAAATATCCTTCCATTAGATTCCATATCATCATTTCCATCTTGGACATTTTCCCCCATAGAATCTTGTGCACGCTCGTAGGAATCCCATGCCTCATATCTGTCATAGGTTCTCATGGCTGATCCAAAACCCACTTTTTCAAAATGTGCTATGACTCTACAAAATGTGCTATCACCACCATTTGTTAGATACACAATAATTCAAAATCAAAACCATTTTGCTTCCTGTCACCTAGCCTATCTAGGCCCAATGCTGTAATCGACAGCTTTGTTAACTTTTTTTTTGGCCCATCTAGGCCCAATGCTACAACCTGCAGCTCTGGTATAAAAATGTAGTGTACTACAAGTTGGTATCAAAGGGTACTCTTAACTATTTTCTAGCCCATCTAGGCCCAATGTTGCAACACGCAGCTCTGATACCACAATGTCATGTACTCATACCCCATTATCATGCGAAATTTAAAATTTCATCGAGAACCTTATAATTCATAGAATACAAAGCATGGTCATGAACCAATTCTTGACATTTCCAACACTTTCACGATACCTCCCATCTTCCATCGATTATTTTAACAATATACTAGGAAATATCTCAAAGGAAATTGGACGACGGAGAAAAAACGCGATGGAAATCAACGATCCCAAACGCTCCCATAGCTAGAACCAAATCGACGACTCAAAATCCACCCACAAAAATCAACAGTGCAGAAAGCCTGAGTTGTAGGATCGGAAATTATGAAAATCCCAATCTCACTTCCCACAACCTGCATCCTGCATCAAAAATAGATCAACGACGGACAATCATCCCGTGAAGATCGATGGTGTGGAAAATTGAATTGCGGGATTGGGAATTGTGGAAATCGCGACACCGTGATCCCGCATCCTACATCGAAAAGGACCGTTGCAGAATGAAAAACTAAGAAAAGTCGTAATTCTCCAAAAAGACATCCCGCATCCCGCATCTCGAAAATTGTAGAAAGGAAGTTGTGGAAGGGAATATTGCGGAAACCAAAATCTGTAAATCGGCATCCCGCATCCCGTCGATTGCATAAATGAATATTTCTAGCAGGAAACTCAACTTTTTAACTGAATTCTTGGGTCTATTTGATCATTCATGCCATTACCAATCTGTCCAATCTACCCTGCAACTTAGTATATATACATTGATGGAAAACATACATAGATGTCTATAATTACAGTTATTAAAAGGAACAATGCATCAATTCAACATGGCAACATGTTCATCACATTCCATAAGAAATTACAATGCAAGAAATATAGTTGCAGAGAATGATATAGATAATAACACTTATCTTGAACAGAAATTGTCCCACAACCAACTATGTCACTGCAACATTCCACACAACCATAGGCTATTGTGCTCATCAATCTCTCAACAAAACCGCCACCCCCGAGCTAGGCATGATTTCTTCAAGGAATAAGGGAACACTAGTAGACTCATACATAGCCAAGGGTGCAATAACACTCAGCCAAGCCAACATAGTTGGATTTATCAGGCTATAGGTTAAAACACACCAATAGATGGGTTTCATAGGACACTCAGCCAAGCCATCTCACAATTGGGTATCACAGAGTGAACACAATGAAGCCAACATTCACCTTTAAGATTGGTCATGACAACAGATGGGTTTATCATACTGTACACAGTCAAGAAATCTCACTGTTGGGTTTATCAAGATAACTAGCCAAGCCAGCATTCACAGTTGGGTTTATCATACTATCCAGCCAAAATTTACTCATAAGGTCAAACACAACAAGACACGACCAAGCCAACAGATGGATTTATCAGGCTACCAGCCAAGCCACTTTTCTAGTTGGGTTTATCAATATTCCAAGGCAATGGGTAGGAATAACTAATAAGCTAGTGAGCTCATCTATAGAGCTAAGAACACCTTCACAAGACCTATCTGGCCTGGCTTCCCCACTACCTACACACCCAACACAAGGAAGTGTCCCCTTCTCTACTCTACAGTCTTTCAGGATACACCTTCCCTTCTAGTTCTCTTCAGGATGTGCATAGCAGGTTTACCAGCCACTCTTATCTTATCATGAGGTTCCACACTAGGATTGTCAAGCACATTCTACGTCTCTCCCATTCCTAAGTCTTGGGCATAGTTCAAACCAGAAATAGGGTGCACAACACAACAACCAAAGGGAGACTCCATAACTCAGGCTTACTCAGGAACACGAGTAAGTACAGGGTCTCATACACTCTATAGTTTAGATAACGCTGCAACACAACAATCACAATCTTTCCAAGGGAAAAATACTCGCAAAACACAAAGGATACACACACGGGAAGAGCTTAGCTAATACCACCATGTCACACTCATGGAAAATGAAGATGGTGAATGAATGAATGAACCAGAACCTCCCACAGCTCCCAAAACGTGAGAGTAAAACCAAAACATGAACACGTGAGTCAAAGTGGCATATAGTTCTAGTTTTTTCTTGTCCCTACAAGCAAAACATGACATTCCAAAATTGGGTGCTCTGCCCAATTCGAATTTCCCATACTCTTCCCCTTCCAAGCAATAACTACCTCAACCACATTCTGGTAGAAATAAATGGTTGGGAAGAAAAGACAAGAAAGAGAGTAGTTGAAAGTTCTGATGGGTTTCTCCCTATGACACATGACTTTTTCCCAAACAGGCTCAAGGTTAACATTCCCACCCCCTTATCCTTAGGAAAATCATGCCCCAATCTCATTATTCATTCCATTGACATAGCTGGCTGTGGGTTTTTCATTAAGTTACATATTTACATGATGTTTACAAACGTGCTTGGCTTAGCATAGAAACCATAGGAATCAACCATGATCACCTATATTCTAAACATTAATCAATGATAGGGCCTTGGCCTTGAGCTCCTTGTCATGATTCGATATAATATTTACATCATATACATTAATGCAATGGGGTCAAAACTAGGGTGTTACAAATATATTAATTATATATTGTCAAAATATATACATCCCTTGCAAATCTATTTGTGGACACCAAATATCCCCTCCTCTGAAGGAGAAAATGGAGACATAGTTCCATGAGTCTCATAAGTACCTAGAAACTAAAATCCACCATTAATAGAACTAGCTATAATAATTTTGAAAATACCCTCCCCCGAAGGAGAAAATAGGGCCATACTATCATAAATTCTATAATTGATCGAAAAAATATTAGTCCTATGATTAGTTTGCATAAAAGGAAAACTTATTATAAATAACACTAACCAGACCTTATCAAGCCTATTGAAATAAATTGACATATTTAGACTTCCAAAAGGTAGCCTAGTGTCATCAAATAAATCCTTCCAGAAAGCAGCAGGGATTTCATCATCCTTTTCCTTCTCAACCCTTTCCAATAGGACATGTCCCAGGATACTTTTCATGATCTAGTAGAGAGAGACCTTCTTTTCATACTGATAATTACCAGCACAAGAATATCCTGAGTCTTGCATCCAAGATTCCAGAGAAGAGAGGTCATTTGCAAGCCACGCATTGTCTAACTCATTCCATAGTGCTTCTTCCCTGCTACGAATTTCCTCATGAAAGGCTTGAGACATTCATTTTATTGGTTGACAAGCATAAAAACACTTATAGTCAATGAGCTTGACCATATATATTTATATTGGCATTTTGCATAGAATTTGCTAAAAGAACATTTGAGATATACATAAAATCATGAGAAAATATGTACTTATTAATGGTATAAATATTTTAATCATATATATCCGAGCTCTTTGTCTTCAATTTTGTTGTTTTTCTCTCCTCGTTTCTTAAATGTGAAACCTAGAAATTGTGTTTCTCATACCATTCTCATTTCATTTCCCCTTTCTTATTTATAGAGGTGAATTTTTTATGTAAATCAAATCCATTTAATTTTCATAGTGGGATATCATTGTGATCTACACTTCTGGAATACGCTAATAGAATTTGAGTTTACCAAATTCTAACATAGTGTATTCCATAAGCATACATCACAAAAATCAATTTAATTTATACAATTTCAGAGACATCGTAGTGATGTCAACACCATGTTATCCATTTAACTATTCCCAAAGTGGGGGGCCACCGAAGGGTTGACCAACCCCTTCTAAATCATATAATTTTCTTATAAGGGACTACCAATATATCTTAACTACCCTACTCGCACAGGGAGACAAAATAGAGGAGGCTACAACTTACTTATTCTAAAAAGTGGAGACCTATCTTTTCTCCTTGTATATTGTTCATTGGTGGCCTAAAAAATATCTTTATTCTTCATAATCACCTCTAGAATGGATTTTTTATGAATGGTCAGCTGATCCTTCCTCCATCATAATTAGGTTCCTTTATAGTTGAATCCAACAAAAGGTTCGACAGATACTTCCCTTTGCATCCATTGTATTAATATGTACATCTTCTTATGTAGCTCACTCTCAGGGAGAAAACGAAAATGTATATCACACATTTTTTTTACTTCATATTCAACTACTATAATTTTATGTTATAACAATGGAACTAAACATAAAATAGAATTCTAGAACATATGTATTCTTTGGTAGTTCAATGAGATGGAATGGTCGACCAAAACTTCCCTTAGCAGCCATAGTATTCATCTCTCCGATTGGGGAGAAGACATAGAATGTAGGTCTGAAAGTTGTTACTTTATCTTCTAATCAATTACTATGATTTAACGTAGTATGAACCAAGAATAACCTTGCATGCAATTCAACAATTAATGTCTTCCTCTATAGTTGAATATGATAAAAGGGTCGGTCGATACTTTCCTTCACATCCACATTATTAATCTATATATCACCTCCTTATATCTCTTATTAGTGAGAAAGTGGAGAACCTGGGTGAGATACTTAATTTGTTTTCCATTCAATTTTTTAATTTTACGTCGAAAGAACCAATGACAACTTTACACACAATTCTGGAAAGTGGATCTTGTTCTATAGATGAAGTTGATAAAAGGGTTGTTCGATGCTTTATTTCACATCTATAATATTCATATCTCTGACATCCTTTTAGATCTATTATTTTGGAGAAACAAAGAATGTGGTTGCGACTATTATTTTATTTTCTATCAATTTTCTATAATTAACGCTCAACAAATCAGAGAGAACATTGCATGCAATTCTATATTGGCTATCTTCTTCAATTGTTGAATACAATAGAATGATCAGTCAACACTTCCCTTTGGATTCATAATATTTATCTCTCCATCGTCTTTGTGGTTCTCTATTAGAGGATAACATCTGCAAGATGAAAAGGGCAGTCGCGCCTAGAATTAGATGATTTGAGCATCAAGTGACTCCTTCAATGTGATCCCAGATACTTTCGATGGGATATTTAGGGAATAAATAGTAATAAATAGAATTACAACTCATTATTGGTGTGTTGCGACCAGTGCTAACCAATCTACTACACCGCATCATCCATCCAGACATCTATGATCCAAGAAGCCATAATATTCATCTCTCTACCTTCCTTCGTAGTTCTTTAATTAGGGAGAAGACAGAGAATGTAGTTCTTAAAGTTGTTACTTTATTTTCTAATCAATTACTATGATTTAACGTAGTATGAATTAGAAATAACTTTACATGCCATTAAACAATAAATGTGTTCCTCTATAGTTGAATCCAATAAAAGGGTCGGTCGATACTTTCCTTCGCATCCATATTATTTATCTATATATCACCTCTTAGATCTCTTATTGGTGAGAAAATGGAGAATCTGGATGAGATACTTATTTTATTTTGTATTCAAGTATTTAATTTTATGTCGAAAGAATCAGTGAGAACTTTAAACGCAATTCTGGAACATGTGTCTTGTTCTATAATTGAATCTGATAAAAGGGTCAACCAACAGTTCCTTCACATCCATAACATCCATTTCTCCATCACCTTTATCATTGATGTGGTGCACACTTTAGATGGAATTCACGAGTGTTTGTCTTCTTCAGAAGTTGAATCCAATAAAAGGGTCAGATGATACTTTCTTTCCCATCTATAAAATTCATCTCTGTGACATCCTTTTAGATCTTTTATTTGGTAAAAAACAAAAAATGCACTTGTGACTATTATTTTATTTTCTATCAATTTTATATAATTTACTTCTATTAAATCACAGAGAACATTACCTGCAATTCTGGATCATTTGTCTTCTTCAATTGCTAAATGTGATAGAATGGTCGTTCAACACCTCCCTTCGGATCCATAATATTCTTCTCTCCATCGTATTTTTTTTCTCTATTGGAGGAAAAGAAGCACAAGCTAAAAATGAAGGCTGCATCTAGAATTAGATGATTAAGCATCGGGTGACTAATTCAGTGGGATCCGAGATACTTTCAATGGGCCATAGAGGGCATGTCTATCAATAAAAGGCATTTCAACTCAGTATTTGAATGTTATGACCAACACCATCCAATCTGTAGCACTGTCAGGTTTTTCTAACTAATATATAAGCTACCATGACACTTACATCAGAAATAAGGATTGACCAACCCTTTATCCTTTATTTAGTAGATGGTTTTCCCAACCATACATACACTACACATATCGATGCATATAATGAAAAGATCCACATCAGAATTTTTTAGCAATTGTTTTTAGTACTGTGATGTTGTTGTCACTTCCATTATTCCAGGAGGATATTTATTTCAAATGGGCTATAAAACAATGATTATGGTTACATGCTCCAAGAATTATATACTATGAATCGTGATAGAGTTATTATATTTAAATTCTTTTTGTACAATAGATTTTCACATTTTTTTAACTTTTATTTTGACTAAGGTTTTTTTTCAATTTAGATATAATTAAATATTTCAGATCAAATTATTTTTTCCTCTGAAAAACATATCGACCTTCTTCTCAATGGAATAAAATTGTTCGAAGGTATAAAATTTCCAAATAGAAATCAATTGCACAACAGAGAAGTCAAACATGGATGTGTCATTGTAAATGTAACTAGAGTTTTAAATGGAGATATTCCATTGCCACATGCATCATCTAGTGTATATAACTTGTCGGAAGAAAAGGATTCGTATATCAAATGGAATGCATTGGATATGTAGCCACGTCGACCATTTCCTACGAGTTGAAGGGTTAACTGAGAGACCTGCTCTCAATTCCAATACCGTTGAGGATAATGATATTTCTCATAAGACTAATTTTTTTCTTTTCTTATTACAAAAGTTAAATTGTTGCATAGATGTTCAAATCATGGAAATTGCATTTTACTAGGGTTAGTGACAAATGTAGATGAGAATGACACAATTAAAGGAGAACGTTGGGATGTTTTTAATTTGGTGTGCTAGTGAAGAATATATTGTTTCCTTGCAAGCTTTGTTTGTTAGATGTAAACACTGGCATCCTTGTATCTTGGCCAATAAAAAAGATAGTAAATTTCGATATAGGTGTATTTATAGATGTTGACATCAATAAGCAATTTTAATGTTCAAATACAAGGAGAAACCAAAATCACAAAATTAAGTTCAAGGGAGTAAAGGTGAAATGAGTTCATTATTGTTGTTCGCAACCTTGCTATGTATCCAGTGGGATGATTTGAAATGTTTTGAAAGGAGACGTGGTGCAATTTGTACCATTGGATGGTAAGGAATTTGGAGTTTATCTCAAGAGGTCTTCATAGAATG
Source organism: Pseudotsuga menziesii (assembly GCA_001517045.1). Taxonomy (NCBI): domain Eukaryota; kingdom Viridiplantae; phylum Streptophyta; class Pinopsida; order Pinales; family Pinaceae; genus Pseudotsuga; species Pseudotsuga menziesii. The sequence goes on along the minus strand of LPNX011163350.1, from coordinate 784,714 downwards.
TGTGAAATGTTGCTTATTAGAAGGCTCTCTCTGAAGATGACCTGCAAACTACATGTTTTACCTTAATGGTGCTCCGTTAGATGTTGTATTAGACCAAACTACAAAGGAACCTACTGCCAACTTTTGGAAAATAGTCAAAGCTTGTCCTTTTCAAATGGTATATCCACCTTTGGATGGCAAGGCCTTATTAACTAAAAAAGTTGTTAAAACAAGGCCATACAATTCTGTGAAATACCAAATCGGGAAACAATCATTTGAAAGGAAGTTGACCAACAATTTGACGAAACATTTTTTGAATGTGGATTCTCTGCCAAAATGAGTAATGAATGTTGTTGTAAAAATCAATGTATTTCAAAATTTCATTTACAATCAATGGTTGAAAGCTACATAAATTGGTATCTTATGAATGAAAATTCAAAAGGAGAATTTGTATTGCATTCTTTGGCATCAAACGCTTCTATTTCCATACATGGAGAAAAAAGGAAGAGAAGCATATTTGCAATGAGATTTGGCACTCTAGATGTCTTCCAAATTGCATGGTATAAATGTTATGGAATAAAAAGGAGCACATTCTATAGTTATAAAAAATCATTTATAAATGCTGATTTGAGGACTGTAAATGCTAACAGTGGATTGCAAAAGTCTAAATAGAATACAGTTGCAATGTGTGCAGGTGTAAATCATATTGTGGAACCAAATTCAGATAATCCTCTATATTTAACTCGGTCGACATGTAAATATGGGACAAGGTCTCCTTTACGCTTATTTCTATCTAATATTTCCCAAGGATTACTCCTTAAGATGACTAATGAAGAAATCCAACATATTGGTTTTCCTCCATTGTCCCAATCAAGTTTTAGCAAATTAATACAAGTATTTTCATGATTTTGAAATAACAAATAACAAATTCTTTGCACGGTGCAATGAATGTATTTCACTCATCAAAAAACTCAAGGACATCGTTGATCTAATGGAAGAGGAGTGGTTGCAAGAAATCCAAACAACCCATAATCAGTATATCAGAAGTTGTTGGCAGGTGTACTACATGAAGAGATTATGTTTAGAAAAGAATCCGAACACATACCTCAGTATTGTGCATGACAAAAATGGATAATTCTAAGACTTATGTACCAAGTTTAGGTAAGAGAACAAAGGCTCTTAGTAATGTATTTAATCTTCCCATTTCTTTCACTGGTATGCTTACCCATGGAGAATAGAGTGGGGGATATGGCCACTTCATTTTTTCCATTTTGGAGGGAGGTTCATATTTCATAGTGACTTCATGTCTAAGTGTTTAAGAGATCTTGAAAGATCAACTTTGAATCAATATGAGGATTTGTGTTACAAAACTGGAACATCAAAACACCCTTTGCATTATTCCTTATTAAAAACTGATTCCTATGAAAAATGTTTGATCTATAGGTAGGATCAGATGCATGCACATGATCAAAGTACTGGTAATACAAACCTCCACATTTCAAACAAAAAATGCAAATGATATTATTATTGCAAACAGATAATTGTGCTGGTGATAACAAAAATTGCTATGGATTTGCATTTTATCTCTTTTAACAACAACAAGGGTGTTTGAAATTATTGAAATTGGTTTCCTTCTCGTGGGACATACACATGAAGACATAGATGGACCATACTGTAGGTTATCAACTAAATTAAGGAGAAATGACATATTTTCTCTACCAGAGATGATGGACAATTATAGGACTTGTGAGGATCATAGATCATCTATTCCTTATTTACTTGATGACTATTTTGACTTCAAGAGTTTTTTGGAGCCACACCTTCTGGATGCTAGCTCCAAGATATCCAATATCAAAGCATGTAAGTTATTCAAGTTTCATATAATTGATGGCATGCCTATTATGCAACATAAAGGGTCCATACGGGATGAAACTTGGTCACCTTATATTTGGCATTATCATGATGATGGCATTGTAGACCTGCAAATGGGGAAACCTCAATTATTAAATATACAAGCAAGGAGACCTTCTAATAAGGATGAAATAAGAAAAGGGTTGGAAGCATATATTTCATTATGGAAAAAATGGATCGATAAGGGAGGAGAACAATATTGGCATTCAAAAATATATTATTGGGAAAATATATATAATGCTTTGGACATGCCATTTTGGAGCGTCGACCACTCGACAACTCATTTTTATCCATACACACTACAAGAAATAAAAGAGAAAGGTCCTGCAATGTCATCATATGAAGTTATAGACGCATACTTGAGGGAGAATTTCCCCACTATTGATGATTGTATTAGGATTTTAACGACCAAAATACAACAATATGAGAGAAAAAAATCCACATAGAAACACATTTAAGATGGACACACAATATTTATGTGGAAAACTAAAAACCCAGAAAAACCACCATAATAGATATATTATCTCCCTTCACCTAAACCATCCAAACTGGTCCAAGGGAGCTAGCCACCACTCACCTCTAGGACACTTTACAATGGAGCATCCTCAAGCCTTATAAATAATTCCTTACATGGAATACCATGGGCCAATACCATGGGCTACCAAATACCACTGGCCACCAATACTATGGAAAAATATCATCAGCCACCAAATACCATNCCCCCCCCCCCCCCCCACTTTAAACTTGACTTGGATTAATCACTAACCCCACTCAAAGTTTTAACAACGAATCTAACATACACCCCCCTATCACCTAGGTATATCTCCTAACTTTACTGGTGAGTTACGGGGGTATGCATGCCTTACGAGTTCTTATATCGATATGCCCTTTTACATGCAAACTTATCCATTAATGTTTTTCATGTGTCTTCATGGTGACTGCACCATCACCATCCATTGCTTCATCCTCTCACTTTTCCATGCTCGCTTGTTTTCTGTCATTCTCCTTTTGTACCTACATCCAACCTTGTCATTGACGTCCATATAAAGAATAATCCATCTATCGGATTACAATGGTCCTTAGCAGATGTAACCACCAGCTCACTAGGAATTCTCTTCACGTACATGGTTCATCAATATTGGTCCCACAACTTAGATTAAACCATCTCACATTCCACCCACAATCAAAGACACAACCTATTTGATATAGATAAAGTTAGGTTACAAGTACACCTTCCACCCTCGTACCTACCTAGTGGTTCATTCCACACTAGATGCAACATCCCTTCTCTACACATAAGAAGGATACCTTGTGCTTCTAGCACTCAAGGAAATTACATTCTAACTAGGAACCCAAACATACTGCTAGGGTGTTGGGTACCATCGAACATGCACCCCACAATTAATTTTTAAAATCAGGTACAATACAACGAGCACAATTATATGTCAAACCATGGCTCATGGATTTGATACGAGTTATTAGGATTTTAATGAGCATAATTAAATAATATGAGAGAACAAAAAATCCACATAGAAACACATTTAATATAGAAACACAATATTTATGTGGAAAACCCAAAAGAGGGAAAAACCACCATAATAGATTTGTTATCTCCCTTGACCTAAACCGGACAAGTCAAGCCAAGGGAATCATCCACCACTCACCTCTAGGCCACATTACAATGGAGCCTACTCAAGCCTTATAAATACTTCCTTACATGCAATACCATGGGACAATACCATAGGACACCAAATACCACCAGCCACCAATACTATGGAAAAATACCATTGGCCACCAAATACCATGGGAAAAAAACATGTGCTAGAATTAAACCACCTTTGACTCATTCCCGAGTCAAGGTTAACCCTAACGTATTATGTTGGACCTATATATAATAAGCCGAGAGATGCATTATATTCAAAGGATGATGTTGTACAAGGTAAAATTCCCATAGTACAATGATCGGATGAAGATTGTGAAATATGGTTGGGTAGGGAAGTTGGAAGTGTTTACTTGGATCCAGATGTTGGTATTGAGACTTACAAAGTATAGGTTTAATAGTGTAATCCAACTAGAACATCGAGGAACCTCAAATAGTTTTACAGTAAGTGCTTAGATAAAAAGAAACAATGGGTTGTTAGCTCATAGGAAAATATGTCCATTGATGTTAATAGTATAATATGGGCATGGTCAAGAAGGGTAGAATGGATAGGAGAGAAGATAAAAATCAGTGAGAAATGCCTTGCAACAGTTAAGGCACAACATGATAGGATTGGAGCATGATGTTCATATTAATAATGATGTAAGGGTGTTGGTTTCTCATTGTTGTTTTTCCCATACCTTTAGGGAAAAAAAAAACCTTGAATATCGACTCTCTAAAATGGATGTAGACACTGCAGAAGGTAATATTATATTTGAAAAATATGAAGGAAATAGTTTTGTTTATAAAGTCCATTTGAAGGCTTATTAGGTGGCACTATACTCTTTTTCTTTTATTGGTTGTATATTTGGTTTGGTCTTTTTCACTTGAGATAGTATCGACACACCTTTTTCTTTTTGTAAAGATGGTCTCGATGGTTATGGGATGGTTTAATCAGTTCTAAAATTGAATTAAGGTTGGCCTTACTTAATCTGGCCAACTCTTTATTTTGGTTTATGTTAATTTTTTAGGCCTTTTCTATATACATAAGCTTTGGATTACACTCCTCTTATGAGGACATCTATTTCTTGCATCTCTTTCTGTATTTATTTTGACTTATATGTATATGACCATATGGTCTCAATAAAGGAAGCCTTTTAGACTTTCATACTTATAACGTTGATTCTCCTTAATATCAAGTTATTTCCTCTTTCCTATGAATAAAAAATATGTTAATGAATGAGGCTTTGATTGATTGATGATACCCTAAATATTCAATGAAAGGTATTGGAAGCTTATTTGAATACAATGTTTGTTGTCATGTGCATTTATACACATCAGCATGGTTTGAGTCCCATAGCCTAGCATTTAATATACGCATACAACATCTATGTAAATATCACTTAGTGCTCTGTACCAAACACAATCAATATAATTTAAATTGCATGCAAATCATGCCCCAAAGGCCGAATCAAATTCAGACATTTGATTACAGTAAGAATATTATATATAACAAAGAACACAATCAATATAATTACAATTGCATGAAACTCATGCCCCAAGGGCCAAATCCCATTCACACATTTGATCACAGTAACAACATTATATATAACTAAAAACATCTCAATATAGGTTTGATCCACATGGCTTCACCCAATTTTTTATTTGGAAGATAAATCCAGTGCATATACACTGTAAAGACCCGTGGTCGATTATAAAAACAAATATAAACAAGTATATATACAAAATACCTTGAGTTAAAATGAAATACTATATAAATATCATAATATCAAGGACAAAAACATTCTTTATAGTTATAAAACCTTTGAATACGGGCATACAAGATTGAATTCATTCACATCCATTGAAATGCTCAAAATGTGTATTAAAGAGGTTGTAGCCGGAAAAAAAAAATGGTAAATACATACAAAAATATTCATTAAAAAATTATCCCATAAGAATAGAATACTCATCTCATAAAAGAAAAGGTACATACATTCAAAAATAAATCCATAAGAAAGGTACATACATTGAAAAATCAGCCAGCATAAGTCTATTAGTCTCACTAGTCTACAAAATTGTTGTGCAATATTAACATTAGAAGGATAAGTCGAATCTACAAAAGTTTTGTGAATAAATTGTTGATGGCAAAGCTCAATCTAATATCAAGGATCCCACAAAGTCAGGTGTAATTTATTATCTAGCGAAGATCGTTCTTCAAATCTTGCACTGGAAAGAATAATCTGAAGTTATTTCAAAATAACCACAATTTTTTCCATTTGATTCTCTAACCCTTAAATTTTTTTATTCACAAATGTAATTCCCTCTACATTCCTTCGATTAACATCCTATTTATCATATCATTATTTGATTTGAACCTCTATCATTTGAGAGGACCAGTTCTCCAATTTGCTTCTCAAGTTCATGAATTATGATGGTTGTTTCTGGACTTCTATGGAAAGATTGGATACATAGGAATTAACTCGTTGCAGGGGATTCAACATTCTGACAAAAATGCAAAGACAATATTCTAACATTGTGTTTGGACACTAACAAAATGAAACTCAGAACAAATGTATCAGAAATAATCATAGGAAGTTGACGGATTTGAAATGCAATGCCAAATCCGATAAAATGTATGGTTATTCATCCCTCATAGATTAGTTTGGTTGTCTTCAAAAATTAAATGTGATACATAGCTCTAGAAAGATTGAAAATATGCAAAATTTAAATCACATTCATTTTGGGCACGAATGAATCGATGAGTTTGCATAAAAAATGGATGGATTCCTTTATGTCTGCATTAATGTTGGGTTTGCATGCTTACATCATTCATAGAACTTATATGTGGGATGTTACATACCATGCATATGTCATACACTAAATGTCAACTCAATTTATTATAATAGACTATAATTCACATAATTTCATCTATATTTTTCTATTTTCGGCTCTTGAAATTGTAGTCTGAATTTGCTGCCATTTTTTGCTAATTCTTGTACATTTACAGTGTTATTTTTAGCATTTTTCAGTATTTCTTGTGCCTTCTAATGTTACTTGCACAAATGGCCACAACCTGATATCAATATGGCCCAAATTAAATCTCAGTCGTTGATAGTGGAATACCTTTATCATATCCCTGTGCACCTTCCTTTTTCGCCAACGGTCTAGATCACACGATGGGATTTGTACAGTCAAATATCCACCATTTATAACGTGATCACCTTTATCACTTCTCTTTCATCTTGTCTTGTGTGAATAGTCATATCTTCCCCGGTCCAACTCAGTCATTCAATCTATACCATCGATTGCATGAACCTCAAATTAAACCTTGAGCACTTTTCTCTTGCATGAATTGTTCATATTACAAGTTATAAGATGCACAATCTAATCTAAGCCATCTCCGACAAACCCCTTATCATAAACTGGAATCACCTCGATCATACACAAATGGTCACAATCATCCCATCGAACTTGCATGATGCAATCTGGACCGATGGTGCTGGGGATCCCATTTGATAACCTATGATTCACTTAATATGATTCCTACTAAGCTATTCCACATCACACTTATTGCACATGGGTGGACCATGTCATGCCTGTCCACATGGACAACGTGGCCCCACATCAATTGTTTCCAAAATTTATACAAACGCTTAATTTTTGAATATATATATATATATATATATATATATATTAAGTGGATTCCAACTGGCATAACTCACACTTGGAACATAAAAATTACACTTGGACAATATAGAATTTAGATGGCCTATTTACCGTTGACAAAAAATTTCATGTCAACAAACAAAGATTGCAATGTTTGGCATGAGTTTGAATTTTCACCCAAATTTCCTATGGACATTCTAACAAATAGTTGTTAACCTGCAAACTGTAAAATTTGGTTTCCTAGATAATCTAATGCATTCATTAGAATTTTACAGGAAATTCAAGAACAAACATACACTCCATGCCATGCATTTTGATGCATTTAAGAATTCATAGAATAATAAAGAAGAAATATGCAAAAACGGAATTAAACCGTGGCATAATGCATTCATATACATAGGTAGATACTTATCTTCAACTGGCTGCAGGTGAAGAATGTTCCTTTCATCCATAGGCACTATCAATCTAAATCTTACCTTGACTGGCCATCACCAAGATGGGGCTATCAATCCACTAGGGATAAGACTTTACATACCTTTTAACTATGGATTCTAGCATTTACATCAATAATATACAAATAATATTAGGGGTCAAACTGCGATGTGGCATAACTGCCTTCCTTGATAGGTTTCCTACGATCTTGAATCGCATTCAGATTTTGTCATTTTGTTTGTTGGTTTATTTTTCCCCACATGTATTTTTTAGGGGTACAATATGTACCTCCTGGATCTTTAGTTGGTAACGCTAATAGTTTCCTCCCACTTCCTGCATTGGTATTTGTTTCTCCATCATGAACTTATGTAGTTCCTCTATACTTTTCCAACCATGCTCTATTGGACTTAACCTAGTTTTTAAGAACCTAAAAGATTTATCCAATTCGGACTAAGGCGTATAGTTAAGATTTCTCGAGATGTCTATTAAATTCCTTAATAGTTTCATAGTATCCATGGAAGGATATGGTTATTCGTATATCTCACTTATTGTTGGTGTATTATCCCAAAGAGATATTACTCTTAACCCTGACAATTGATCCTGGGCGAACTGATCATATATATTCTTGAGGTGTATTTTGAATTTCTCATTCCAATGGGATGGAATGCCATTACCTTTCATTGCATTCATTGTTTTCAAAAAGGGATGAATTAATATTGAATATTATTTTATCTTTTCTTCCAATACCTTCATCAAAGAAACCTTATGGATGCAGTTATCCATGTGCATGATAGATTTCGTCCTATCGTATATCTGTTTAGACTTCAATTTCTCTGGAGTTAGCATATTGATTATTGTCTTCACCTTCCTAGACACCTAGTATTTGTTTTGACTATAAAACATATTTCTATCCAAGTATTCAGTTGCTTTCACATATATTCTATAGTGACTTAGGTTAAAGTATATGTGAATTAAAATTTAATCCAGCTCTATGAGAATGTTTTTCCATATGTCGTGTTTAATTCTCTACAACTTGTATGTCATAAGGGATTGTGCCATGGCTTATGAGTACTTTGAATCCTAGTCTATTACATGTGACTTGAGTGAGGATATTTCCTTATTAATATCGTGGATGGCTTACCTTGATTTATCTAACTTTGTTGGCATGATCATGTTCTCATTGTTCTTTTCAACTATCCCCTCTAATTTGACAATCTCCAACTTAATATTGAAGTTTTGAGCCTTAAATTTATTCCTTTATTTCTCGCTCTATTCCAATTTTTTCTTGAGGTCAATTAATTGCTAATCCAGGCTGGTATTTTCGATCACAACAGGGGATATTTCTTGCTTCCTTTTTTCTTCAATTAACTCAACTTTATAGGATTCTAATTGGATGTTTGCATTGTCTAGATTACTCTTCATCTCTCTCAACTCCACCTTTGATTTTTGCAATTATTTTATTCTATCTTCATTAAATTCCTTAGTGGCAATGAGAGAAGAGTTTTCTTTCCTCATTACTTATAACTCATCCTGAAGTTGCTGGTATTCTTTCATCACTTGGAAAATAGCTAGGGAACCCTAAGTATTCTGTAGTTTATCCAACTTTTGTATCTTTTCATCCTTCTCATATAGCAATGTTAAAATTTCTATTGAGTTTTGACTTCTTTGTCCTTATTTAGCCACAAAACTCTGTAGCCTTTGATTTTTTCCTTCTAGGATTTTCACTTGAGAGTTCAACAACCGGTTTTTTATCCTTAGAAGTTACACTAGTATTTTCTTCTTGACCAGCTCAGCTACAACTTTCACATACTTGTTGAAGACTATACTATTAGTACCCATAGCCATTGGCACCTCATCTTCAAGATTTAATTCAGTAGTGTCAATCTCAACCTGCGAATTTCTCCATTGATGAGATTGAAGGTATTTGTACGTTCCTTTGGTTAAGGGTTCCATGGCAACTAGATGGAACCTCTTTGTGGTCAGATTAAAATTGGAGATAGACCTAGCTCTAGCTTGTGAATCAAGGGATTCAGTAATAGGAAAGGACTCTAGGAGCTTAGCCATTATCTGTTGTTCTTTCTCAATTAGCATGATAAGATTTATGATGCTAATGGGATATTTTAATCCATAGAGCTCTGCTTGTTGAGTTAAGTCAGGAGTTGAATAGATTGGTGAATTATTGATGACACTTCCTAACACATTAACTTTCATTAAAAGGTTTATGGACAGGGTTTATAGTGACTTCACCTTTTTAAGGATGGATCCCCTTAGAGTGAATAGTCTCTTGTTTAAGAGTTTCAAGTTTTTCATCATAGATCTCTTCTTATTCTGTAATTTCTATTGGTTCATTTGTTTTAATATTTTTCTCTGCTTGTCCATCCTAAAGTGCTCCCTGATATTTTATTTTCTCACTTCCATAGGATTGTCCTATTCCATGGACCCCATTATGCCCTTGTCTATCTCTCTCTTCTTGAACTAATCCCATGATGGAGAGTAGAGATGTTGTAGGATCCATGACAACATTACTCAAGTACATTCCTTTTCTATGAAGGATGGTGGAGCATTATTCCTAGGTGCAATATCTTATGCACTTTCTACCTCTTTGGTATCGACGTCTATCATATCATGTTTGTTTTTAGAGGTATGACTAAGTGCATATCCTCTGGATATTTTAGTTTAACTCTGATGAACATATTCATCCTGACCTGAAATCTTGTTCCTTGTGGGAAACTCACCTTCTTTTGGCTGCACTAGTTTTTATGGATGGCTATGTTCTTCCCTAGTTAGTATTTTCAATTATTAAATAGGTTTTGATTTTTTGCGGCATGCGTGCAAGTATTGTCTCGGTGATTAGGGAAAAATCATTGAACATAAGATTTTATTCATCTGAGGGAGTCAATCATAGATTTTATTTGGGGGATCATCTTTATTTCTCTAAATCCCAAGGCCTTCAAAGTATTCAGGCTAAAGAAATAATAGCAGATATATGAGGTAAGAGTAATACCTGGAAACTCCTATATATTTAAACACTGCTAACTAAGATTTCATTTTTATGGATAAAGCCTATGCGTAATTTAATTTAGGTACTTGAGGGTGAAAAAAAAAATCGACCATCATAATCATCATGTCATCTAATTCTTTATCATAATATTTACCAAAAATGACGGTGAAGGTCGAGATAACTTCTTGCTTTATAGGTAGAAGATTGGCGATCTTCCATGCTTCCATAGGATCTTGGAGATCTTTGTGGTTGTATACCAGCAGAGCATGCAGCTGATCCTTTTTCTTGTCGATGAGACCTTGATAACACTTTGCTTGGCTATCAAAAGAGATTAGATTTTCCTCAAGGGAGGTTTCTAACATCTTACAGAATGAGGTAGCTAATATTTTGAAAATATAGGTTTTCCATAACTAGTATAAATAGTGGACGTTGCCCAATTGAAATTGTCTGTGCAAATATGCACAAATTCAAGAGAAGGAAAGAATTTCAGGAATAGATGTCAGACTAAGCCAGAGTTCCAAAACCTAGTAGAAGCATTGGGACAATTACGCTTTCCAAGTGATGCCCCTATAAGTTGGTGGGATGATTTCCTCAATTCAAAAGGGGATACTTTGGCCTATAATTTGATGAAAGGTGGAAGTTTAGAGGAGGGAACCCCTAAGACATCAGGCCAATGAGATGCATCTCGGGATGAAGTGAAAGAAGTGGTGGGTTTCTTCTTTCCCATTCTATTCTATCATGCTAGAGTCAAGGGTTTTTTAGAGACATAAGGTATTGTAGGGTACTTTGTTAAAATAATAACTACTCTTTCACGGTAAACAAGCACTTTGCAAAATATAGAACCAAATGGTCAAGAAAGTACTTGATTTTTTTTTCGACCCCAGATGGATAGGTGGATTCTTGTCTCCATTACTGCTTCTTTCTCTACTAAACAACAAGATTGGCGTAGATTTCTTTTCAAAAATTTTGAATTGTGGACATGAAAAAGTAACTAGGAGGGATTGTATTCTCCTTGAAAGAGATCTAGTTAATCCATAGGTCTTAAAATGGGCGTTAATCTTTATTAATGATGCTCTTAGTGCTAGTTGGAGTTGTTAGTACTAGGCAATATTCAAACATTAGAAATATGGTTATGGTGGCTTGATTCTAGAAGCTTTCCACCAAGAAAATAAAACTGGGAACAACTCATTGATTACCCGATGATTGGTATTGGATAACTTACTTTAGTGTAGACGTCTCATATCATTCTTCAAGAATAACTCCATTCAATCTAGACAGTTGGAGACATCAATGCATCATGTATTTTAGCCAGACTTCTCACACCTTTGAGTGATAGGATTAACTTGCATTATTTGATCTAAGTCATTGGTGATAGGGTAGTATTGTTGGGATTTTTCATCTCTTTCAATGCCTCCAATGGTAAGGATCTTCTTTGGGTAGGAAGTGTCATTTCATCTATGTTGTCTGAGGCAAAACCACTTCTCTACCTTTTTCATAGGTCTCAGGCCTCTGATGGCCCAAATTTACTTCCTCATGATACAAAACTTGATCTAGGTTGTTTGACGGACATGTCCACCTTTGTATGCATTGTCTAACTTCATTCCTTCGAGATTATAGATCTATTCCTCCATATCATTGGATTGTTGGAGACATTTACCCACCATGCACACTTAATTTGGTCAATTTGGCCTTGTTAAACCACTATCCTAAGTTTTATTGACTTAATTGGCATCAGAAGAGCATTGTATGACATCCGGATGAGCATACCCACGTCTACCTTCAGTCAAGGAGGCCAACTAAGCCTTCTCCTTCATTTGGGGAGGCTAACTGGAGCACTTTGGGAGTGATCTGAGTGTCATAAATGCACCTAATTTCTAATTGATGGTTACAATTAGTTAATCTGAGTGGTGAAGGCACCTCCATTCATTATATTGATTATTTTATTAATATTTAATGAACTGGAGTCAATAGGGGCGCCTCTAACCACCTCTGAGGGCTAGTTTGAATTCAATTAACGTCATTGGGGTTCATTGGAGCTAATGATGCACTACCACTTGTTGGTTGGCATGCAATGACATGTGTCTGAGCTACTTACAGTTAGATTCAGTCATTCATTGCACCCCGACTTCAATTAGGACTCAATTGAGTCAACTGGACTTGATCAGTTGGTTAACTAGTGTGTTTACTGTGGCTTATAGTTAGTTAAGCTACACCCACTCATTCAATTCAAATGACCTCCTTGGAAATTCATGCATCTTGCATGATCATTGTATTGTATTATTCATTATTCATTGATTATACAGAGCTGCTACTTCCATCAAAGCACCATTTTGCCAATTTTACGCTTAATTGTCTGAATTCTTTGTGAGATTGTGTTTTCAGTCCCCAGACCACTGTGACAAATTAATATGGTATCAGAGCTCATGATGGGACGAAGCTCAGATCTCTCAAAAACATGGTTTTTGACAGATCTTGCATGAAAAATTGAGCAAAAGCTCAAAATTCCAGCACTGCACCAGAAGCCAAGGCTTACCACTTAATACCCCAAGTAAAGAAATTTTTTATCAATCTTGCTTGATCAATTATGCTGGGTGTGATGAAATCCTAAAATGTGCAGGCTATCCAACCTTACGATGCCCCTTTTGTTGTGATTTGCAGGTTTTAATAGGTGAAAGCATTCACTCCATCAGTTTGAAATGGCTTCTTCCATAGAACTCTTGACTCCATTCAATTTCCATTCATGGAAAGGAGATATGGAGATCCAGCTACATGCCAGAGGACTCTATAGGGTCACTATGGAAACTGAAGAAGATCCTACTCATGTGATATACAAAGCTAGATTCTTGAACAAGAAAGATGAAGCATTCGGATTCCTGTGCCTCTCTATTTCCCGATATCTTCTTTTTCATCTCTTAGGATTGAAGACTCCAAAGGAAATTTGGGACAAATTGGAAACCCTGTATGGAAATTAGAATGATTTGAGTGTATACCAACTTGAAAATGAGATGATGTCTCTCCAACCTTCCAATTTCAAGACCTTGAATGATTTTTTCACAAAGTTCAAGCACATTGTCTTACTATTGAAGCAGTGTAAGGTGGAGAAGGAGGATGATCAGCTCATCCTCACCATTCTCTCCAAACTTGGAGCTAATTATTTGGTGTTTGTCTCTACATTCCGTGTGGAGAATATCACAACCCATGGATGGAAGATTTCTTCTCTCAATTCCTTCATTGAGTCCTAAACAAGTGAACATGATAAGGTTGTCTAGATGGGGATCATCAGATCCTCCCATAATCAATCCCTCTATGTCTCGGGGCCCAAATATCTGAAGGGTAAAGGAAAGCATTAGAAGAACCCAAAAACCCAGTTCGAAGCTCCTAATCCTAAAGTTGAAAACCAGCAGCATGAAGAGCCTTCCGGCTCGAAGAAGAACAAAGGAAAAGGGCATCATGGGAAGGAAAAAGTCAGGTGTTCTTACTGCAAGAAGGGCTTCCACCCTGAACATGCCTGCATGAAAAAGAAACTTGGTGAAGCTACTTCTCTTCTTGAGAAAAATCACATCAATCTTCCAGAAAGATTTTGGAGGAGAGATCAGCAATATCGGGAACCACAGCATGAAAGAGGTTATGCCCTCATGGCAAGAACTTTGAAGTCCAAAGCACTCTTGATAGATTCTGAAGCTTCGAACCACATGATGGATGAAAGAGACTCCTTCTCATCTTTGGAGACTGGTAGATCCATTCCCATCCACATGGGAGATGACTCCACAATCATATCTAAAGTATAAGGTATTGTAGATCTTGAGCATGGTTATTTTTCCATTGTTCTGTATGTACCATCTCTTGCTTCAAACCTCCTAATTGTTTATCAAATGACACATACGGGAGTGCCCAAGAGATTCTCCTTTATCCAAAATTATGTAGAGATCACAGAACTTGCATCCTAAAAACATGTAGCAAAAGCCCTTGCAAACCATCATGCAAAATCCTACGAGTTCTCCCATTTTGTGGTGGATGCAAAGCCCACCGCATTGCTGACTCATGGAAATGAAGTTAGTAGAATGTGGCATGAGAGGTTCAGCCACCTGAAATTCAAATACTTGCAGAAATTACAGAATAATTCTATGGTTGAAGGCCTCTCGGTCATCAAAGCTACCACTTGAATTTGCAAGGGTTGTGTTGTTGGAAAGCACCCTGACCATAAGTTCAATCGGGGGACGGAAATTCGAGCATCATGCATCTTGGGACTGATGCATTCTGATATCAGTGGTCCCATTCCTATCACATCCATGAATGGATCAAGGTACGTTCTAACTTTCATTGATGACTTTTCCAGATACACATGGGTCTTTTTTATCAAAAAGAAGTCGGAAGTCTTGGAAAAATTCACTGAATTGAAGGCCTTGATTAAGAATGCATCTGAAAAAAAGATCAAGATTTTAATATCTGATAATGGTGGGGAGTATGCCAGTAATTATTTACTACATATATGTTCCCAAAGTGGTATTTACATCTAGCATTCAGTCCCCTACACTCCCTAGCAAAATGGTGTAGCGGAGAGGAAGAATCGGTCTCTCAAGGAGATGACCACCTGTATGTTGGAATCAAAGAAGTTGGCTGCAAATTTGTGGGCTAAAGCCATGCATGCTGCAGAATATATTCAGAACATAGTGACACACTCATTTGTGAAATGGAAGACCCCTTTCAAAGCATATTTTGGACACAAGCCAGATGTGTCGAATCTGCGGGTGTTTGGGTCCATTGCATGGGCCCGAATTCCACTTGATAAAAGGAGGGATTTGCTACCGCAAAGCATAGAATGTCTGTTTATTGGATATACTGATGAATATAAAGGTTTCAAGCTGCTACATATCAAAACAAAATATATCATCATTGAAAGGAGTGTCATGTTCGATGAGCCTCTTCGGGAGGTGGAACTAGTGAAGGAGAAAATTGTTGAATTCCCTTCCTATTCTACTAAATATCTGGATGATATAATTGGGGGTGATGACCATGATTTTGATCCTATGATTTCTTATATTAGTGAACAGTAAACATCATATTCTGAATCAGAACCTTACATACAAAATCATCTCACAACTTGGACTCGACAAACACTCTCCTCCGAAGGTGATGACATTGGAAATCCGGATGATCCAAGGAGAACCCGGTCTTATTTCCAAAGAGAAGGTATTGCGATCTCTTGTCCTGATTATTTTATATCAAAAAATTGTTACTTAATGATAATTTATGATCCTAAGTCTTACTACCATTCTTGGAAGGATCCGAGATGGCAAGTTGCCATGGATGAAGAGATGAATTCTCTTCAAAAAAACACCACTTGGGAGCTAGTTTCTCTTCCTCCAAGGAGGAAATTGGTTCAATGAAAGTGGGTGTTTCGAACTAAGTTTTCTGCCGATGGAAGAACCTGAAAATATAAGGCAAATTTGGTAGAAAAAGGTTTCTCCCAGGTCCAAGATGTGGACTACCACAAGACTTTTTCACCGGTTGCAAAAATGGACTCCATCCGCCTAGTTTTGGCAATTTCTGCATCTAACCACTGGGAAGTGCATCATATAGATGTTGAGTCTGCCTTTATACATGGAGATATTCATTAGGAGATATACATGAAGAATCCTAGGTCTAAATTTCTTATCCATCTTTGGTTTACAAGCTAAAGAAGTCACTATACAGG
Organism: Pseudotsuga menziesii; assembly: GCA_001517045.1. Classification (NCBI taxonomy): domain Eukaryota; kingdom Viridiplantae; phylum Streptophyta; class Pinopsida; order Pinales; family Pinaceae; genus Pseudotsuga; species Pseudotsuga menziesii. Next base: position 768,388 of record LPNX011163350.1, on the reverse strand, counting down.
TTAAAACAGGCCCCAAGAGAGTGGTATTCCAAGATGGATGCCTTCCTTCTCTCCCAAAACTTCCAAAGGTGTAAATCAGATAAAAATGTGTATATACAGCAGTACTATCATCATTTAATTATTATTGTTTTATATGTTGATGAATTACTGATTACAGGTATCACAGTTACTTCTATTTCAGTCATCAAAACTGCTTTCCACAATGCATTTGAAATGAGCGATTTGGGGCTCTTGAAGCAATTTCTAGGGCTCGAAATTGAGCAAAATTATGATGGGATAATGGTCACTCAGTCCAAATACATATCAGACCTGTTAGTAAAGTTCAACATGGCTGAATGTAGGGATGATCCATTCCCTTTCCTTTTAGGGATCAGCCTTGAAGAAGGAAAAAGCACACCTCCCATGGACTGCACTATTTATCGACAGCTGATAGGTAGCTTGCTCTACTTGACTCATTATCAGCTTGATATCTGTTATGCCATGAATTCTATGTCAATATACATGTATAATCCTCATGATATTCATTGGAAGGCATCCAAGAGGATCCTCCAGTATATTCAGGGAACCAGGACCTACGATATTCACTATGCTGCAGACTCCAAGATAGAGCTAGTTGGTTACACAAATTTTGATTGGATGGGTGATTCTATTGATCATAAGTCTACTTCCAGATATGTCTTCATGTTTGGTGGTGGCCCCATTTTCTGTTCTAAAAAAAATCAGGCTGCCATAGCATTGTCTTTAGTAGAGGCCGAGTACCGAGGAGCGGTGAATGCTTGCATCCAAGATGTTTGGTTGCAAGGCATTCTTTTAGAGTTTGATCTTGGTAGTACTTTGTCAACTGTGCTCTTTTGTGACGATCAAATTGCTATTAATATATCCACATATCCAGTTACCAAGCAGAGGACCAAGCATGTGGAGATACACATGCACTATATCAGGGAATTAGTGCATGACAGGACCATCAATCTGCAATACTGCCCAACTGATGAGCAGATTGTAGACATCTTCACCAAGAGATTTTCAAAAAATAAGTTCACTTACCTCCATTAATTGTTGGGGGTAAGTTCATTAGGGTGATCAGACTACTTTTAGTGTTCATCTTGAGGGGGGGGAGGTTTCCCACTGGGTTTTCCCTCTTTTCCTTGCTTAGATTTATTTTTGAGCATTGTTTGAGTTTCATTATTGTACAGGGTGACCTATGGCCTTAGTTTTTGGGGCCCTAGAATTTCATGCACTTTATGTTTCTACTTCTCCTGAGTATAGCTTAAGGGGGGTGTTGGAGACATTTACCCACCATGCACACTTAATTTGGTCAATTTGGCCTTGTTAAACCACTATCCTAAGTTTTACTTACTTAATTGGCATTAGAGGAGCATTGTATGGCATCAACATGAGCACACCCATGCCTACCTTTAGTCAAGGAGGCCAACTAAGTCTTCTCCTTCATTTGGGGAGGCTAACTAGAGCACTTCGAGAGTGATCTGAGTGTCATAAATGCACCTAATTGCTAAATGATGGTTAAGTTGAGTGTTGAAGGTGCCTCCATTCATTATATTGATTATTTTATTAATATTTAATGAACTGGAGTCAACAGGGGCGCCTCCAACCACCTCTGATGGCCAGTTTGACTTCAATTAACCTCATCGAGGTTCATTGGATTTAATGATGGGCTACCACTTGTTGGTTGGAATGCATTGACATGTGTTTGAGATAATTTCAGTTAGACTCAGTCATTCATTGCACTCCGACTTCAGTTAGGACTCATTTGAGTCAACTGGACTTGATCAGTTGGTTAACTAGTGTGTTTATTGTGGCTTACAGTCAGTTAATCTACACCCACTCATTCAATTCGAATGACCTCCTTGGGAATTAAAATTGTCTTGGAATTCATGCATCTTGCATGATCAGTGTATTTTATTATTCATTATTCATTGATTATACAGAGCTGCTACTTCCATCAAAGCACCATTTTGCCAATTTTATGCTTAATTGTCTGAATTCTTTGTGAGACTGTGTTTTTGTTGATGTATTTGAAACTTCGGAATGTATTCATCTATGTATCTTATGTATTGTAACCCGATGTTTATTCCGAGATGTATCTATTATGTATTTGATTCATGTTGTCATACCCCGATGTTCTGATCGGGAGGATAAATAATGTAAATAAGTCATGTCAAGTCATTGTTAAAGTTCCCACAGTTTCGGGGCACTAGGGTTATTAGACACTCATAGAGATGTCGGCTCTAGTAAGTAATTGTTAAGTGAGGCCGACATGATTGATTGCACTTCAAGTGAATGAAATAATATAAATAGAGAGTGAGTCTCTCTGTTTATTATACACATCACTCACTCACTCAAGTGTGGAACATTAGTGAGGAAGGAAATACATTGGGACTAGACAAGAAGAAGACTACTGCTGTCGGGAGTGCATCTTACTGTTTTGGGGCTTTTACTGTTTTGGTGCTAATTCTATCTCTGAGGAAGTTCCAGGGTTTTATTCTTTATGGTTTCCTCAAGTAAAACTCTTTGTGTCTCTTGTCTCTTGTGATGTGCTTGTTATTCTCTTAGTGAAAAGATCCTAAGATCATAATGCTAGCTTATATGATGAAAAACTAAAATGGAATCAGAGCTAACCTGAGAAGAAGACATTGTGCAGCTGCAGAAGCTAGGAATTCTTAATTTTTGGGTCTCTCTCCACAATCCATCAGCAAAAGTATGCTAGGATGACTCTCCATTGAAGGGCGAATCTTTCTGTCAAAGCGGAATTCGATTCCGAGCATTTTCAGTTTTCGATGCAGAAATTAGGGCTTTCTACAGAAGAGGAATTTTTGAGTGAGACTAGAATAATATTTTTCTCCTCATCAAAACCGAAGTTTAGAGACCTGGATCAAGAAATTTGGTTGGGTGAAACTCCGTGAAAGTCAAACCCTAGTTTGACCCCGAGCTAGAGAAACCCTAAATACTAAAACTGCTACGTTTTGGTACAGTCGCTATATCCCAAGATTGGAGAAGTTTCAGGAGCTAAAAATTGCAGGGTATGAATATAAAATACTGATGACGCATGTGTCCAAAAATTAGTCTCATATTCAATTTATATCAGGAGATATGATCTCTCCAAGTTAGGGTTCCAGCCTTTTCTAGAATTCATCCCTAAACAGGACATCTGGGGAGATCTGCAATATCTTGGGCTACAAAGGTCCAAATTAAATTCCTGAATATTTTCCAGAAATATAATGGACTTTAATTTTAGTGGTCCAAATATCAGACTCAGAAGATCAACCAGTGACACGTGGAATGCCATACAACTTCGCTGTTCTGAACAGTCTTGTAACAGGTAACCTTGGGAAAAGGATCATAAATCCCCAATGGTGAAACCAATTCTAATGAAACCTTTGGTTTTAGATCAGGGACATGCGTGGTTAACTCATTAATAAATATCAGACATAGAGGATAAGTAACTTCAGATATATCATAGAAATAGTAACAAGCATTTCTGCAGAAGAAATTGGAAAATTAGGGCTTCCTGTTCCGGGAGCTTCCCTCCACTGTTTTCAGAAAAGGAGTACGTCGGACAGCTCCATTTGAAGAGATCTATATGTCTATCCAATAAAATCTAAAATATTCCAAGTTTTGAAAATTAGGGTTTCTGTGACAAACCCTAGATCAACCAACTACGGAGCCAAGACGGACACCTCAAATCGGTAAGATCTAATCGTTTGCTATTTTCATTTGAGGTTCTCATTTCAAAGTGATCTATCACATCAGCTTGATGATAAGCTTGGTGAAGTTGACAAATTCCAAGCCTAGAAGTATATTATCTCTTTGAAGAAAATGGATTGGACACCTACATGAGTAGAGAGGTTCCAGTTTCAGAGGGAGATGAGGATGGAAGCCTTACACAAGAAGAACTTGGTCAAGGCCAAGAAGATCATGATTGATTCAGTCACGGATCAACTTGTACCACAAGTGTCTTCCTTAAAGACACCAAAGATGTTTGATTCCTTGACCAAGATATTTGAAGGGAAGAACATAAATCAAAATATGACCTTGAGAAACCAGTTGAAGAATGTGAAGAACCAGAATGCAGAGACCATGCAGTCATAAGAGTCTCTCAAATCAAGAACAACTTGAAGCAGTAAAAGAAGAAGTGAAGAATGCAGAAGTGGTGATGGCCACCTTGAATAGCCTCCCAGGATCATGGGATTCATTCATGCAAGGAATGTGTGGCAGAAGGAAGTGATTACTTTTAGCAAACTTCGAGAAGAAGAAAATTGGATTAGTGCACAATCCCAATGTTGTCCCGGTAGAGATGGAAGGCATCTAGAAAATTTCCATGAGATATGGATGAATGTTGTATTGGCTAAAATAGTTGCATGATCATATAGTTATGCATAAGAATTTTTCATTATGAATATACCTTATGAAATGTTTCTAACCATACAACTACATTTGAATTGTAGGAAATATCGCATACATAATCACCTACAAGCAAACAAGAATGAAGACTTGTTCCAAAGAACAAGTGACGACAGTTCAAAGACAAAGAATAATATGACGAGTGCAGTGACATCATTGATGTAGAACCTTCCAGCCACCAAGAAGAAAGGGAAGACTAGTTCAAGAAGAATGATGTCAGGGTGTAGTATCAAGACCTGAAGAGAATTTTATAGTTCCATCATGCAGTAGATGGAAACATCGTGGGATACAAAGCAAGATTCATAGCACGAGGCTTCTCACAAAAAGAAGGCATAGACTACGAAGAAAGATTTACAACTACTAGAAGTAAATTCACATGACATGATCATGTGTGCAAATGAAAGAAGGCCTTGTACGAGTTCAAAAGACACCCATGGGATAACACATACATAATGAGCTTAATGAATATCTTAACCTTTGCTACAAGGTTGATAAAGGATGACAAGCTCACATATGGATGTGAGAAGAACTTTTGAAAAAGTTCAAAATAGAGGATCTTGGTATCTAATGATCCTAGATGTATACTACTTGTCACTCTAGTACATAATGTTTTAGTGCATAGAGTACAGAAGACAGAGGGAGTATGATGCTTCGCTTCAGAGGGAGTGACTGCAGAAGATCTAAGGTTCAACATGGTACGATAGGATGGGCAGATTACTGATGACTCTAGGCTTTACTGAGAGTAAAGTGGATTCCAAACCTTGCTTCAAGGTTGAAGGCGGAAGACCAGTGATGCTCCTGTTATGTGTCGATGCACTATTTTCTAGGCATGAAGGTGTGGAAAAGAGAAGTATGCAGTAGAGATCCTGAATAGGTTCAAGATAATGGACTGTATGACCACACCTGTGGCATCAAACCTGAAGCTGTTAAGTGATGCTTCATCAGAGATGGTTGATGCTATGATTGGGTTCTTGATGTACCTGGAGAACACAAGACCAGATATGTGCTTTGCTGTGAGCACCTTGAGCCAATTCCTGGAAGATCCGAGACATGTTCACTTGATTGCTGCAAAGCATATTCTGAGGTACCTGAGGGGTACAATTGATTATGGGATCAAGTATGATGTGAATCAAAAGATTAACCTAGAGGGTTATGTTGATTCAGATTGGGCAGGCAGTGCCATCGACAAGAAGAGTACTTCAGGATGTTGCTTCAGTATGGGATCAGGTGTGATCTCTTGGTTTAGTAGGAAGCAATCCTGTGTGGCACTAAGTAGAGCTGAAGCAGAGTATGTTGTAGCTTTTTCAGCTAGTTGTGACGTAGTATGGCTGTGGAAGCTACTATCTGATATATTTGATCTCCAGTTGGATGCTACTTGTATACATTGTGACAACCAAAGTTGCGTGAAGTTGTCAGAGAATCCATTGTTCCATGACAAGTCGAAGCATATTGAGATCAAGTATCACTATATCAGGGATATGGTGCAGAGGGGAGTAGTGAAGCTCTAATATGTTGTAACGGAGGAACAAATAGCTGATGTATTGACGAATCCATTGGCAAGGTTGAAGTTTGTGTACTTCAGGGAGAAGCTTGGTGTTATCCAGATCAATATTTCCTCCAAGGGAAAGTGATGAGTCCCATAGCCATTCTGACATGGTGAGAGGATTGGTTCCTTCCATGGTCAGATGTAAGGGCTGAGCCATTTCTTCATGGTGAGAGGATTGGTTCCTTCCATGACTGATATGAGTGCTGAGATCCATAGCCATTCTGACATGGTGAGAGGATTGGTTCCTTCCATGACTGATATGAGTGCTGAGATCCATAGCCATTCTGACATGGTGAGAGGATTGGTTCCTTCCATGGTCAGATGTAAGGGCTGAGCCATTATGTCATGGTGATAGGGTTGCTCCCTTCCATGTCAGATATGAGTGCTGGCCATTCTGTCAAGTAGGATAGATGTAAGGGCAATTTCCATTCTAGGAATGGAGGCACCTGGTCAGTTACCAGGAACACTCAGTGTAAGAACTGAGTAGCCATTCTGATGTGATAGAGGGATGTGTTCCCACTTGATCATATGTAAGGGCTGAACCATTCTGTCATGGCTAAAGGATTAAGTTCCTTCCATGTCAGATGTGAGTGTTGGCCATTCCGACAACCAGGTTGAATGTAAGGGCAACTTCCATTCTCTAGGAGAATGGAGGTGCCTAGTCAGTTACCAGGGTAGCTCAGTCGAGGACTGGGGGCCATTCTGATATGACTGCTGGGATGTGTTCTCGTAGGATCAGATCTGAGTGCAAGCCCTTCCATCACTGTGAGAAGGATGTATTCCCACCTGGATGGATGTAAGTGCAGAGCCTTTCTGGAGCGACTGAGGGATGTGTTTCCACATTCTTAGATGTAAGTGCGGAGCCTTTCTGGAGTGACTAAGGGATGTGTTCCCACGTGCTCAGATGTAAGTGCTGAAATCTCTCATCACTGTGAGTAGGATGTGTTCTAGCCTGGATGGGAGTCGTTCATCATTGTGGTAGGAGGTGTTCCAGCCTAGGTGAATGTGTGGAAATCTTTCATCATTGTGGTAGGATGTGTTTTGGCCTGGGTGAGATTCTTCCATCATTGTGGTAGGATGTGTTCCCACCTGGATGGATGTGCCTTTCTGATGAGTAGGTTAGATGTAAGTGTAGAGCCATTTCACAGATGGTAGTATATGTGTCTACCAAGCTGGTGAATGTGAGTGCTGGGCCTTTCTGATGTGATTATAGGATTGGTTCCTATATGATCAGATGTGAGTGCTGGGCATGCCTTTCTGATGAGTAGGTCAGATGTAAGTGTTGGGCGTGCCTTTCTGATGAGTAGGTCAGATGTAAGTGTTGGGCGAAGACCTACATGATGGCTAGGCCTACAGCCGACATGAAAAAGGGCTGGCTCTGTAGAACTTCCTGTGACGAGAAGAATCATGAGATAGCACCAGTGATGATCCAAATCGAGTGATGATCCAAATATAGTGATGACAGCCAGTGATGATCCAGATCGAGTGATGATCCAGATCCAGTCATGATGATCCAACAGTGATGATCTAGGTCGAGTGATGATCCAGATCCAGTTATGATGTTCCATGATGATCTAGATCGAGAGATGATCCAGATCCGATGATGAAGATGACTTGAATATGATGATGACTTGAAGACGAAGATGACTTGAATATGAATATGACTCGAAGATGAGATGATCCAGCTGATAGAAAGAAGAAGACCATTGTTGATAAATTCTATCGAGTGAATACCTTCCTAGTTAAGAGGGAGTGTTGATGTATTTGTAACTTCGGAATGTATTCATCTATGTATCTTATGTATTGTAACCCGATGTTTATTCCGGGATGTATCTATTATGTATTTGAGTCATGTTTTCATACCCTGATGTTCTGATCGGGAGGATAAATAATGTAAATAAGTCATGTCAAGTCATTGTTAAAGTCCCCACAGTTTCGGGGCACTAGGGTTATTAGACACTCATAGAGATGTCGGCTCTAGTAAGTAATTGTTAAGTGAGGTCGACATGATTGAGTGCACTTCAGGTGAATGAAAGAATATAAATAGAGAGCGAGTCTCTCTATTTATTATACACATCACTCACTCACTCAAGTGTGGAACATTAGTGAGGAAGGAAATACACTGGGACTAGACAAGAAGAAGACTACTGCTGTCGGGAGTGCATCTTACTATTTTGGGGCTTTTACTGTTTTGGTGCTGATTCTATTTCTGAGGAAGTTGCAGGGTTTTCTCCTTTATGGTTTCCACGAGGAAAACTCTTTGTGTCTCTTGTCTCTTGTGATGTGCTTATGTTTTATTGATGTGCTTGTTATTCTCTTAGTGAAAAGATCCTAAGATCATAATGCTAGCTTATATGATGAAAAACTAACAGTTTTTAGTCCCTAGACCACTATGACAAATTAATATGGATTTCATCTAAGCTACCAATTAAAATTTTTCATACGTGAATATGTTTCTCCCCTAGGTCCTCCAACGGTATGGATCTATTTTAATTGATTTTCATGGATTTGTATGAGCCATCACATTAAGTTTCATCTTCCACGATTGAGCCAACATATATCCTCTGAACATTTCTATCCTTTGATGATACATCTGGTTGTGTCTTAAAAAATAACCAGTGATAAATTTCCAAGTTCATATCATGCAATGTTTTTAGCGACAACATGGGTGACAACAGTCTCTCGGGAAAGTGAGCATCCCGATGGCTAAATCATTGTCCTTGGAGGAAGTTCAAACAATATGTTCTAAAGGAATCATAAGATATTGGAATTTGTAAGGATAACGACACAGCCTATGTATTTGTTGGATTACCAAAAAGTTGGTAGCATTTTGGAAGAGGAGTCGGGAATACTTCTTCAGTCTTCAATTGTACTACTTCTTCAGTCTTCAATTGTACTAACTTTATTTAGGAAGCATATACTTGATGGAAAGTGGTATGGAAGTGTTGTTACGCTACAAGGAATCAATATGATGAGGTGATGGTGGATGGAAGCATGCTCAAGGATGCATGTTTTATGATCTTACCGTAGAAATTCTTTGAACAATTGGACAAAGGTAACATTATTGAAGCTATGAAAACTCTCAGGTTATGATATTTCTCCACTTCACTTGAACATAAAGAGAGTACAAAAACTTACAACATGAATGGTATAAATTCATTCACAATGTATGGACCAACCACATGTAAGAGGTGTGGCATAGAATAGTCCCACAGGAATAAGTGGAAGTTGATCAGAGCTTATCAGAGGGGAGTCTTAGCGTCAACGGTCTATATTGCATTGATAAAGTTTTATTTGATTATTGTGACCGTCTGCTTAGAATTAAGCTGAACATAATTTATGGTAAGGGGTATGCCACACACGGATCTCATCTAATCGTGCACCTTACAACTTTTAATATGATCTATTCACACAAAAGAAAAGTAGCCAAGGTTTAATTTAAGGTTCAATCCATCAACGATTTGGATTGGTTGAGCAAGTTGGTTCATGCAAGATCTGGCCATTCACACAAGACAAGATGCATTGGACATAACAAAAATTGAACATTTCACAGATGGTGGAGATTTGATCACACAAAAGTAATGAAACCCATTAATGAAATTCAAGAAAATTTAAATCTAATTTGTATTAAATTTAATCTAACTTATAACAGTACACATAGAAGGGACGAGCAACCTTTCCTGTATCACTAGGTATATGTAGAAGGGGCAATTGACCTTTCATGTATCACTAGGTATATGTAGAAGGGATGACTTACCTTTCCTGTATCAATGGGTATATGTAGAAGGGACGACCTACCTTTCCTTTATCATTTGGTATATGTAGAAGGGATGACCGACCTTTCCTGTACCACTGGATATATGTAGAAGGGATGACTAACCTTTCCTGTATCACTTGGTACATGTAGAAGGGACAATTGACACATCCTCCATGATATAAATCACTTCAATATATTATGCATAATCTAGAGTGAAAAACGCTTGGATTCATCATCAAAATTCATGTCATTTCTAATCCCCTATTAGAATCGCTTGTTAAGATCCTACTTATAATCGAAAATCCCAATATTGCAATTGGGACGACTAACATTTCATGTATCGTTGGGTATGTGCGAAAGGGATGACTGACATTTCCTGTATCACTGGGTATATGTAGAAGGGATGGTCGACCTTTTCTTTATCACTAAGTATATGTGAAAGGGATAATCGACATTTACTTTATTAATGAGTAGACATAGAAGGGATGGTTTACCTTCCCTATTTTACTGGATATATGTAGAAGGATCCACATAGAAGGATAATCATATAAAAGGATTGGTCGATACTTCCATTGGTATAGAAAATGTTTGTTAACATAACTGCCTTAGTTGATGTCGCAATGTGACAGAATATCAAGAAGACCTAATTGATATTTATCCATATATTAAATATAAATATTAAAAATATCTAAGAATGATAGTTGGAGCCTACCATGACTCCTACTATGCAACAAACCAAAATACAAACCCAAGAACCCTCTATATAACCATCTCTGGTTCCAATTCAGGAACAAATTTTAATCCTTTTTTTTTTTTTGTCCTTGGCTCTTTGAATTACCACAGTTTGAATGGAAAACTCTCCAACCTACATGGGCACCATTTCATGCGATCTCCCACATTATTCAGGATAGGAGTGAAGAGATACATTCAAGCCATCGTGGGAAGGTATGATAAGGTTCTCCAACCTTGTGTCATGATGGGATGGTCAACACTGGTCAAAATGGCTGGCATAATGTGTACTTTGGAGAACTCCTAACCAACTCTATGGGGAACTAGGAAGGATTGGATTTCCAAATCATATGGATTAGAAGTTAAATGTTGATGGTAGGCATATCTATTTCGAAATCATGGTGCCTCGTGTGAAAAAACAATTGTGCCCAGGCCATTTATGATGACCATTATTGCAATCACGTGTTAAAATCGTTGTTAAGATCATACTTTTTAATTGAAAATCCCAATTTTTTGCAATTGAGAAACACACATTTTTTAATAAAAATACTCATTTTCATAATTGAAAAAAGCAATTTTCAAATAAAAAATTGCACTTTTTGAATAATAAATTACACTTTTGCGGTTAATTATGAATAAAAAATTTCACTTTTTGAATTGGAAATTACATTTTTTGAACATGTTTTGGCACTTTTTGCACCTGGTTTTTGCACATTAGAAAGGTTGTTTTTGGGATTTTGAATGTTTGTTTTTTGAATGTTTTAGTCTATATTCTGGTAATATATCCAAATTTAATGAAATGGGCGTTAATAGTCATAAATGTACATGTTCAGTGCCATCAGTCAAGAGCCTTCTCCTAGTTTCTATGCTAACATTTTTATCACCTATAATCGGATCTTCTGAGTGAATATTTTGAATGAATCTGGAAGGAGTTTTTATATCAGGTCGGCTTATTTCCTATGTTCCTTCTTGTAGCAAATTGGCATGCTTCTTGGTTTTAATTTCTTCATTTTGTGTAGCCTCTGTGATTAGTTTCGGCATACGTTGATCATCATATTCTATCTTATTGTATTTGAATTCTTCATCTATTTTTTCATTTGTACTTTCAACTATTTTATTTAACCGTAGATTATAACATATGTACAAGTTAATTATAATAGAATACACTACAAAAATTCCTTCATTAGATCTTGAATCAATTTTTCGAAGATTTTCATCATTTCCTTTTATGTAGCACTTACTTCCAAAAATCCGGAAATGTTTGATAGTGGATGGTATTCCTTTCCAAAGTTCATATGGATTCATGTTGTTGCATGTTCTTATTTGTTATGTTTAAAATGTGAACAACATTCTGAACAACCCTGCATCCAGAAGATGTCAGAAATTTTTTATTCATTGAGCATGGTTATGGTCATTTCTTGCACAATCTATTTTTCCTTTCATCTACTTTGTTCTTCTTTGGCATTCTAGCTGATAGGAATTACCTCTGATTCCATGTCGTTCGCACTAGTACTCAAATTCATTTTATGTGTACTCTTTTCCATTGTCTGATCTTAAGCATTTAATTTTTAGATCTATTTTGTTTTCAACAAATTCCTTGAGAACTTTAAAGCATCCAAATGTGTTTGATTTTTTTTTAGGAAGAAAACCCATGTCATTTGGGTGAAATCATTTATGAAGAGAATAAAATAGTGTTCATCTTTCAAACCTTTGTTTCTGGTAGGTCCACTTAGATCCATATGAAACAACTCCAGTGGTCTTGATATAATGTACTCCTTTGTCTTCAAACTTACTCATCAATTTTCCATGTTGAAAGTGTTTGCAAATTGATTGTATGGGTTTTGTAATTCTTGGGATGTCTCTCATAGCCTGTTATTTGCTAATATTTACAAGATTATCGAATTTTATATGTCCCATTCACATGTACCAAATCCATCTTTCATCAACTTACCCTAGGTATCATTTTTCATATTTTCCATATAGTATATAAACATTGTTTGAAGTTCTAGTTGTGGTTGCCACTAATTTACATGTGTCTCTATCTTTTATTTTGCATTTCCCTGAATCAAAGGTGCGAGTATGTCCTTGATCGCACATTTGACTCACACTGATAAGGTTATGCTTCATATTCTCAACTAACAAGACATTGTCTGCTTTAGTTCTTTGGTTTCCAAGAGAGATTGTGCCCTTACCTGTAATCTTGCATTAGAGGAAATTTCAACTCAAAATGGGCCTCCTAAAAATAATTAATAAAATAATAGTTAAAATAATAAAATAATATTTATTAATTTTGGAGGCAGAAAAGACAAAAACTACTTTTTTGTTTGTATTTTTGACATATATCCCCATGTTTTTACTCAATTTTCAATAGGGGAAGTTTGTTGGATGCAGAATTAAATTCCACATCCAACGAGCTCTCTCGATCGAAATTTGGGTAAAAACACAGAGAGATATGTTGAAAATACAAACAAACAAAGTAGTTTTTTTTATGATACCTATCTCCAAATTTATATTAAAAAAGTGTTTAAGACCTATACAGTATTTCAAATTTAAATCAATTTCATTGGCTAACACATGATGACATGGAATTTGAATTACAGTTAAAAGGCCCATTTTGAGTTGAAATTTCCTCCAATGGTTGATCCATTGTCTCCAAAGTATACATTTCCTCCTCTTTCTTCTTTCAAATTTAAGAAATTTCCTTTATCTCCTGTCATATGTTTGGAACACCACTCTCAATATACTACTAACCTTTCTTATTATGTGCATGTAGCACCATCCTACACCCTTCATGACTTGGTTGATTGATATTTTCTACCATACTTTTATTGAGTTATGACCACTTCCATTTGGCATTAGTGAAGAGTTATTTTCACAATATTTGGTCATATATATGTGATTGTTGAATTGTTTACATTCACACTATATGCTTAAGGGATTAAAGGAATTTAAATCTTCTTTTGAGGCTTCATATTTTATTTCAACATCATTCCTTCTATAGGTGAATCTATTATCTTTAGGATAGTTCTTCAATCGAGCTCTACATTCTACTTCTGTGTGATCAAAGTTTCTACAACAAAAATAGTTTCCTATGAAAAGTGTTTGATACCTTGTGGGTCAAGATTAATTTCCCATTTGCACGTGGTTAACATTCTGAGGAGAGGACACCTTTCTTTCATAACTCTGTTCTCTTTTCGGCATGAAATTCTTGACTGTATTCACATAGTTTCTGGATTATGTTCCCATATTTTTAGATAATATTTTGTAGTCTTTTAAATTCCCTGTATCTTTGTTGTATTTATTCCAAAGGTTCAACTTATCATTTTCCATGTGTGTTTTTTTTTTATACGAATGACTTCTTCTTTATATTTTTCCACACTTTTCTTCCTGATGTGTTAATTGTTAAATTATTTCCATTTTGAGCTTCCTTCTTTCTTCAGGTTACTCTCTATGCTTTGAAAATTGCTCCTTTAGAGCCTTATTTCTCTTCCTATATTTATCTAATTCTTCCAAAGAACTTATTAGTTCTCCTTCAAAATATACTTGAGCTAGTTCTTTGTCTTCTAGTGCATCCTTCATGGTTCTAGGAAGCATTTATAGTTTCATCATTTCTGCACTCGATCCTTCTTCCAGATGTTAGTCTGTTACTAAAGACACTTCATCTGATACCAATTGTTGGATTTATCTTATTACTGAGAGAGGGGGTAAATCAGTAATTGCNTATATATATATATATGAATGATTACATCAATGGGATATTTCAATTTCCAAACATGAGTACCCACTCATTTTAGGTGTTGACCTGATCCTTAAGTACAATTTGTTTGCTACTGACATCAGCCTACAATGACTTCAATATGTGCAAGCACCAACTCACAAACTTCGGGCACCAATCAGAACAGATATATGTCTGACTACACAAACTGAAACTTGTGGAAAACAAGAAATGACCTGTGGATAACTACACTCTTTAGTTTTTTGAAGCACCAACTTTCGAATTATATTCTCCAGCACCATCTAGAAGTAGGCTCCAACCCCCTGGGTTTTATCTACTCCAATAGAAAGGATGCTACAACACCTCGATAATATTTACCAGCTACAATTGGACAAAGGATCCAACCCCCTAGGTTTTATCTGCTCCAAAAGAAAGGATTCTACAACACCCTGATTATATTATTTTCCAGCACCAACTGGAAGGAGGATTAAGATATGTGTCCACTTGGTGAAGTTCATTATCCTTGGATAACACCCCACTTGTTTGTGCTTTCTACAAGTTACGATCTATGCCACTGTGCCACTTATCGCAATTCATCTTTGTGTGTTGTATGGAGCACATATTCCAACGTCCTAGTGGGACTTTTGCACATGGTTCATAACCCATATTTTTATTCATGAGTCTTTATACCATATACCATTTTCTATGTGGGACGGTTATACACCATTTTGTCTTTCGTGTTCTTCATTTACAAGTCTCTCACAAATGGTATTTGAACATATCTACCATTTTCAATGTTCTTCTTTGTGTATTACTATTTCTTCACTTGTGATCAATGCCATGGTGGTATCTTTGGTCTCATAGGACTTCCACATTATTCATATATATTTCTTCAAGCTTGCTTTTTCTGAGAAATTCTTGAGCTTCTTTTGGCATTAGTTCATTCTTTGTCATCAATTACAACTTGTTCAATAATATTCTTAACAATATCCTTTGACATTAAGAATAGTTCATGTTCAAAAACTTTGACATTTGATCCTTGGACATCAATGACAATACATGTTCAATAGGGAAACTTTATAGGAGAGATGATATTCCTATACATCTCTTTTAATCTCTACAGACATTTTATAAATAGGATGTGGATTGTTTTTCTCATATTAACAACCGACATGACATTCCAAAGTTAGGTATATTATTATAGCAACAAACTATCTAACCAAGAAGGATGAAACTAATCCTATAAAGGATTGTTCTACAATCATTTCTCCTCATTTTATATTTGAAAATATTATAAATTGGTTTGAATTCCCCAAAATCCTCACTAGTGACAAAGGAAAGGAATTCATGAAAACCACTATTGTTTCCTTAACCAAGTATTCCTTTATTCTTATAATCTACAAGCAAATGGAACTCTTAAATATTTCAATAAGATTCTAGAGACTAGATTGACTAAAGTGTGTTATACTAATACAGATGCTTGGGATGAATAAGTAGTTGTATTATTGAGGTTTATTAGACTACTCCTAAGAGATTGTACAAATAGACACCCTCCTAGTTAGTTAATTGGAAATAGGTTGTTGTACTAGTTGAATTCATTGTTCATGTTATTTAGATAATTGATGCCACTCAAATGACAAAAAAAGAATCAGTTGCAGAACAATTACAAGAATTAATGCAATTGGAGGAATTCGAGTTTTTAGTATACTATTATCACTCAATTGAAAAATCAAGATAGAAATCATGGAATGGTCACCATATTAAGAGAAAGAATTTTTTTTTATATGACAAGAAGTATTTAAAGAATACTGGAAAACTATAGATTCATTGGATGTGGCAATTTATAGTAGCAAATCTACAATATTCAGGTGTTTTTCTCATAGGGAAAATTGATGGTGTCTTTAGACCTACATGGGTGAATGACTCTCACCTAAAACCCTATGTCCAAACATAATAAATAACATTTTGGAATACCCATATTATAGGGAGTGAGGTAGAGTAGGTTTTCTAGGTTTATAATTTAATTTTTGTTGTCCTAAGTCAATTAATCCAAATAAGTCAGTTCATTATATTAATTTGGCATGTTAAGAATTAAAACAATTTATGTTAGTTGTGTATTGAATTTTGGTGCTATTGGTTATTTAGGAAAAAAGTATGTGGTAGAGAGGGAAAGAGTTTGTTCCAAAGTTTCCCCATTTGGTTCATGTCTAGTTGAGATTTTGGTTGCTAAGGAGGGAAGATTAGTTGTGTCTAAATGTAGTGAAGATTCATTTGGGTTTTCGAGTTGGAGTTTTGGAATATTGTCTCTAAGCTTGATTTCATGTTTAAATTTGAATCGGTGAAATTTGGGGATGGTAGGAGTATTTAATATTTTATTAGATGTGTCTAAATAACATCATAGATCAAATCACCATAAATCAGTTCATCCATTAATGGTGGATGGTGCAGTATCTTTCACACACTCCATTGAATGTAGTAGTCAATCCTTGCATTTAATGTATATCGATTTGATAAAAGTCCATAATTTTACCTAAGTACTGAATTTGCTTCTTTTTTTTAGTTATCTATCACACTGGAGCATAAATTTATTTCCAAAGTGTGCATCCAAGCTCCTAGAGTGAAACTTGGACCATAAGTTCACATTGTTTATTGGGAAAGACCATCAAAAGTTCTAGTCGTAGACCCTCAATGTCTAATCCCTCTTCCAAGTCTTAGTATGGTGTGACTATGCAGTTCTATGATCTACGAGTGTAGGTCATGGGTGACTTGCATGGGAAGATTGAGAAAACTATCTTAGTAGACAACAAAATTTCATATGGAAGTATTTTTCTAGATATGAAGGAAGAGGTAAACTTAGATTCAGTAGCATTAGAATCAAGGTAGGTTTCTATTTTATAGAAACCCTCTTTTGATCCCTCGAGGAATCCAATGCTCATGGTACTATGAAACCTCCCTATTTTCATCACTATGGGTGAGGTGATGAAATGCACACAAAAAATAAAAAACAAATTGCACAGCCACTCTTTAGGGAAAGATGATGCCACATCCAATTAGTGATAGGGAATTCCATGTAGTGTGAGGATGTGTCTAATGCATTTTGGTGTTCTAGAAAATATGTGAGAAATAAAGATGATCCAACATTGTATGACATATATGGGACAAACCGAGGTTGTCATGGAGTAGTGATATCCCTCATTAAAATTCCACAGGTCAATTTTTCATGCCAACTCATTTTTAGTCAACCCACGAGGAAGTACAAAAAATGTGAGTGTGCATTGAAGGCCTTATCTATGGAAAAATCATGTGTCTATGGTGTTAAGTTGAACTGGTACAAATTCCTCATGGACAAGTTTCTCCAAGTCTCTACAGATTCCCACAATGCATCCACCTATTTTATTTTCAAGTATATATTGGTTTCTTTCAGCATGTGAAAGTGGTGACCTCCATAGGGTAAG
This sequence comes from Pseudotsuga menziesii, assembly GCA_001517045.1. Lineage (NCBI taxonomy): Eukaryota > Viridiplantae > Streptophyta > Pinopsida > Pinales > Pinaceae > Pseudotsuga > Pseudotsuga menziesii. The sequence continues at coordinate 750,767 of LPNX011163350.1, read as the reverse complement.
GATATCCACCCCACTTCAGACCGACAAGTGTTGGATCTATATTTTGATCCTTGGAAGAGCCACATTTATGTGTATAATGGTGTTTTCGTGAAGCAATTTTTTCTTAGTATAATCAAGTTGTTGCAATCACCACCCTAATTTTGAGAATTCCACAAGCATTTTTGGAGACACATGGAGTAAATATATGGTTCAAAATGATTAAGGACAACACTTTCGTGTGGAATCAAGGGTCTAACCCTAATATATTCAAATTTGTGACACTCCCCTACTATCTGATAAAGAAAATTATGTATAGGGAAGTATCACTCTAGTCTAGATTTAGGAAATCAAATGCTTCTCAAGGAACTACATGTATTTTCCTCAAAAAACTACTAGAGCCTCGTGAATTAAAAAAACTATGGCCAAGAACTAAGTTTCAAGGAAAAGGAAGAAAGATGAAGGTGAGGATGACCCTGAATCTAGTTCAGACATGGAAACTGGTGAACCCTCTCATGTGCCAGTGTTTCTGATTGTTCTCACCACACCCATTCCATACTCAATCCAACTCATATAGAAGGATTTTAAGGATTATTTGGGTTCAACGACACAGATCCTATATGGAAATAATCCCAGGAATCCTAGAGTGATGTGACCTTTGATTAAGCACCCAATTTAGATCACAACTTTAGACTATATGTTCCTCAACCACTATGGCATATTCAATAGACACATATTTAATGTTTAAAGCTTTATCCATGACCATGTTAGCATCAAATATTTATCTAGATCCTTTCTTGCAAGAGCTTAAGGAATTTGGTCCTAAGCATGTTTTGTCTCAATTAATGAGACCCTCAATTACTTATAGAAATTTGAGAAATATAAGACATCAGTTCCATCATTACCATCAATGATGAGTAATTGGGATCCCTATAGAATTCTCCTAGTGTCCCATTTCATTATGAAGTTGTTGGATGTGTGTGTGTGTTGACTCAAATAGGAAAAGCATCCATTACCCAAGGGATAATTATAGAGATATAAGTAGGCGATGTTATAGACAGTGTGTGGCCATCATTATAACTAGAGAAACCATACCAACGAGGTGGTAGTTTGACAAGTGGTAACAGTGGTAAGGATTCCCCACATCAACCCCATCTTCAAAATCAATGTCAAGAATATATGGGCGACCTACAAGATGTTTACATAAAGGATGTGAGAGGGGAGGAAATCCATGAGAACGTGACACTCCCGTCCCTCTTCATCTCCTATGGACAGTCTTTTAGTGATGGAATAATAGTAGAAACTATCACAAGGCTTGAAAATTATTAGATTATGTTTGTTAAATGTACAGCGTCATGAGTCATTCTCCATGAGACTTGTGTTGTATCAATTCTAGAACTTATGTTGTATCAAGTTCATAAACTTGTGATGCATCAAGTTAAGGGACTTGTGTTGTATCAATTTGAGAACTTATGTTGTATTAATTTAAGGAATTTTGTGTTGTATCAAGATCAAGATTTTGTGTTGTATCAAGATCAAGATCTTGTGTTGTATCAAGATCGGAATCTTGTGTTGTATTAAGATTGCTATTGGGGTTTGTCAAGCCTATAGACTTGTGTTGTATCAAATTATATACTTGTGGTGTATCAATTCATGTGGATATGCTATGTGATGTATTGCTAGTCATGGTCACTAGGTGCTATAAGTATCCTCTAGGGTTTAGCTACCCCTAGAGTGAATTACTTTATCATATAACTATATGGACCGGGGTAATACATATGATCATTAGTATGGAACAATCCTTATGAGTATGATATGATAATATGATTAATTAAATAAGACATATATGGACCATGCAATATTTAATTAATGATAAATGAGATTAGCATAGAGAAAGAGTAAGGATTCGAATTGTCCATGTTAGACATTTACTGAAATCGAATTACAAAGACATGAATTAAGTCTCAGTTGTGGAAAAACAAGTTTCAGTTAATTAAGGATTTTACTCCTTGATTTATGCAAAGTGTTTGTTCATGGATGGAACTGATTGTGAAGCACTAAAGACGTTTAGTTAAACTCCTAACTAATGGTCAAGTAGTCATTTGATGATTGAGTTCAGTTCAATAAGTTCATTTCAGTTCAATCAGTTCACATTTAGTTAAAGACAGTTAACACTCAGTGAAAGAAGAAAGCCGCATATCTTCTGCATGGGAGACAATTTCGAGGTGACAACTTGGCACCAAGTCAAGGAAGGCGCAAAAGGTTAATGTATGAATAGTACACACACTATTCATAGTGCACAAAAGCATGAAACCATTCACTACCTGTCATTGCATGACTAAATAATATTTTTATTAAAGTGTTACGCACTTGGTAAGTCTGATACAATGTTCCTAGTGATCTCTTCTCTATTTCTATCTCTTTTTAGGAAATCTACTCATGTATTTGAAATCATTCTCTGCAATTATCTATCATACTCAAAGGATTGCTAGGTTTTTCATCCTCCAGATTTAGAGGGTTTTCCTAGGGTACGTCTTGTGTCTTATGTGATTGAATTGCTTATGAGATTAACATATGTTGTGATTGTTCATTAAAGAAAAGAATTAAAGTTCAAGCATCTTCTATTTTTGCTCAAACATTGACATGGTATCAGAGCACGAGCGTGCAAGAGCCTAGTTTTGTGGAGACATTTTAAACCTTCACAGATCTTGAAGTATTGAGCAAGATCTTAAATCAATGGCATAAATCTTTGTCCAACCAAAAGACCGACTTGAAGGAACCTCAAACTTACACATGGAAGGTGAGGGTGATTAAAATTCTTAAAGAGCATGATATTGCTTCCTTTGTAACCACCGTGATCGAGGATCCCACTACAAATGCAGGAAGAACCAATTACAAGAAGAGTCAAGAAAAGGAAAATAGGATCATATATGACTCCATGAAGTAAAACCTCATGTCGATGATCACACCATTGAATATGGAAACGGAGTGTTTTGACACACTCACAAATATTTATGAGAAGAAGGCCCCTACTCAAAAGAGGGATTTGAAGAACAAGTTGCACAACATCAAAATTGAAAGAGATGAGACCATAGCTTCCTTCTTCACAAATATTTCACAACCTTCTTCCTTCTTGATGGTGAAATATCAACTTGTAAGAATCGGTGTGGAGACGGATGAGGATGGCCTTCTTCAAACCGCCATCGATGGAATCCCATCCTCATGGGAAACCTTTCTTGTTGCGGTAAATGGAAGAGAAGAGTAGCCCAACTTTGAGATACTTTGGCATGATTGCATGCAAGAATAAGGGTGCATCCAGAAAAACGTTGTGAGTGCTAAGGAGGAGAATCTTTCCCTCATGGCAAGAACCAAGAAAGGGAGGAAGCCATTCGCTACCAAGAATTTCTTCTGTGCAAAGAAGAAATAGATTAATAAAGGTTTTTACAATTCAAATATTCTATGCTATTATTGTCAAAATTTGGGAAACTTTTCATGGAATTTCCATACAAGGAAAAGAAGAGAACGAATATTGCATGCTTCCAATATCGTAGAAGAATATTCCAAGAAAGATGCACCTGAGGATAAAGAGACAAAGAGGGAGTATTACCTTGTTTATGCTTTGTCCAGATATCTCATCACAGGAGAAGATACATGGTTGATTGATAGTGGTGCTTCCAAGCACATGTCAAGGTTCAATGGTGCAATATCCAACATAAAAGAGAAATAGTTTGCATGCAAGGTAGAATTGGGGGACAATTCCACATATTTGATCCAAGGATTTGGATCCACATATTTTCAACTGAGTTTTCTAGACACGCTACATGTGGAGGACATCCTTTATGTCCCTAGATAAAAGAATAAATTACTATCTATTTCATTTCTTGAAGATAAGATATTCTGAGTTATATTCATGGAGAATTAAGCATACTTATGGCCAAAGAACCAGAACATTGATACTTCTATTGTTATTAGAGTTTGAGAGGTTGGAGTTTAGAAGGTCCCAAGAAAGTATATTTAATCCATGGTACAACATACTATCATCCCATGCAAGATTTGACACAAGAGGCTTGGACACCTCCACTTCATATCACTCTCTGGTTTGCAGCGAATGGTGAAAGGTATGCCTAGTTTTGATTTTGTGCATGATATTGCTTGTCAGGTTTTTGCTTTAGGAAATAATGTTAAAATTAATTCTCCTAGAATCCATACTATATCTAAAGGCATATTAGATTTAGTTCAATCATATGTATGTGCACTCATGTCATCCCCTTCCTTCAATGGACACCATTAGTATGTATTGCTCATTGATGATTTCTCTCATAAGGTATGGATTTATTTCATGAAAGACAAGAGTGAAACCTTCAGTAAATTTCAAGAATATAAATCCTTAGTACAGAATCAGACAAGTAGGAATATCCATGCCCCAACGTCTGACAATGATGGATAATTTGAATCAAATGCCTTTAATGAGTTTTATAGTGATGCAAGGATATGTAGACAATTAACAGTTCCTTACAACCCACAACAGAATGGAGTTGTAGAGAGAAAGAAAAAAATTGTTTGTGAAGCTACAACAGACATGTTACATGATCATGAACCATCTTCTTATTTGTGGGAAGAATCCACTAGTATAATAGTGTACATACAGAACATAATTCTGCATGTAGTTCTTGATGAGAAAACACCTGAAGAGGTGTTCACTGGTGAGAAACCAGACATATCACAAATTTAGATATTTGGATGTCCTATTTATATTCACATACCAAAATAAAATAGAATCAAGATGCAACCATCTAGAAAGAAGGTAACTTTTGTGGGATACAGTGAGACCTCCAAGGCATTCAGAATATGTGTACCTGGTGAGAAACATGTTGAAGTTAGTCGGTATGTGAATTTCCATGAGGAGGAAGCATTCAAGTGGTCAAAAGAGATTGAATGTGATCCAAAGGCAAAGGAGGATGAGGCTCCTATATTGAAGGATCATGATGATGATTCTTCCCCTTCTAATTTTCAGAGGGAGAATCCAGCAGAACGTGAAAAACTACATGTCATTGATGAATGAGTTGAACTAGTTAATGAACCACTTGCAAAGAGGACATCATCTTAGTTTTGAGATGTATTGAGAGATGCTGAGAATCATGGAGCACCAGTAATATCTTCCATAGATCGCAAGAAGCTAATAGGTATTCAAAATAGGTTGCATTGATGAGCAACATAAGTGACTCAAAGCCTTCATCCTATGAAGAGGCTGCAGAGTAGCAAGTGTGGAAAGATGTTATGACAAAGGAATATCATTCTATTCTAAAGAATTATGTTTGGGATATTGTTCCCAGACATGAGAGGAAGTCAGTTGTAACTTCCAGATGGATTTACAAGATAAATCATGTTGCATATGGAAGTGTGGACAAGTACAAATCCAGGTTTGTTGCCCGTGGATTTTCTCATAAAGACGGAATTAATTATGATGATACTTTTTGCTAACACTAAAAAGTGTTCACCTAGATATCCATGGTCTAAACCATATCCATACATCATATTCCCACCATTATTTCCTTCATGTTGACCTTCACAATTGTATTTCCAATAAAAATGGTCTAACGTTATTATTTATTCCCATAAATGAAGGGATGGTGAGCATTTATTGTTATTTATCCCCACTCTCTCCCAAAAAGGGTAAAAAATCCTAAAAATTGAGAATGGGTAAAAAACCCTAGATAAATACCATGGACAATAAAATACCATGGGTCAAAAAACCCTAAGACCATACTATAAATACATTATGAAGGAATCCTACAAAAAAAAATCCATTTGCTATCAGTCACATCACATACTTTTTATGCCATTATTTCCATATTTTTCCACGTCATTTCCCACGGTGTACGTTGAGTTCACTCCGTACCCATTTGGATCCATTCCCCTCATTATATTTGCATCCCGACAGTGAGATTGCTACATATTTGACGTGGATTGTTGGGTTTTGTATACACATCAATTGCACACATCTCACACCATATAAGTGAAAAACTATTGGTTCATGACCCCAACCAATCCTTAAAATTAACTTAATACAACCAACATTGTAACCTCATTTGAGGACAAAACAATATTGTAGCTAAGTGAGGACATTGGTCCAAACAACAAAACTTTGTCACTTACATATTGAGACATAGTTGTTGTCCATTAGGGGACCAAAATCCTCTTGTACTGGTTGACATGGTCGAGGCCAGTCTATCCCCCCCCCCCCCTACTCAGCAAGAACAAGCTGCAAAGAAGGGGTTTCAGAGGTCAGGGTGGAATACCACTCTCCATCTTACACCAAAGGCTAAAACTTCACAATCCTCCCTATATCACCCATCCAGGGGTCAAGGACCAAACGGCTTAAGCGTTAGTAAACCAACCGGATGTGTCGTGAATGAGGTATCCTAGTTTTCATTCTTCTAGGGATATTTTACCCAGAGTTCCTTCTCGGTAGTGGGATTCTCTTAACCTATAGTGTTCTTCCATTTCATATTGTCTGACTAGGATTTCATCACCCTGTTGAGGATACGTTTTGTGAGGGGATTCTAGCTTTTAGTTAGGATTTTGCTTGCACTTTTATCCCATAGATTAGTGCATCATTTTATTTTATAGGTAGTGCTGCTTATTGGATTTTTGGCCACTTTGTTTTAGACTTACCTTGCTATGACCCCTTGTTGCAATTTAGTTTTAGAGATTGTTGTTCTCCTGTGAGTCATCATTTCTTACGATCTCCTTCTATACACTCAGTTGTAGTTGGGTTCTTAAGCCTACGATTGATACTCTTGATTTTTCATTCATTACATAGCACTCCATCATGCCAACATAGCTCCACCATGCTACTCACATAGGATTAAGGGGCGTAACCCCAGTTTGGTTCCTTGAATCATCACCGTCGGATCCATATTTGAAAGCGTTCACCACCTTTGGAGCCACATACAGCCTTTGAGTCTGATTTGGATTCATATCAGTTTGAACCCACTTTTTCCACTAATCCATCTAGCCCCATGGCTGGTGCATATCCTGATCCCTTTTAGGGGGGATTTTTAGTAGTCGGATGGTGTCCATTCCACCTATCATCATGGGTATCCCTTACATTGGTCTTACAGGCTCTGGTCCTGTTGGTCCCCTGGTCACTGCACACACTGCTCCTGGTTCACTACCCACTAGTGGTGGTTCCATTCCTGCAACCGTGGTCACTACCATTCCACCATTTATACTTGGGGGCAGTGGCCCTTCCACGTTTGTTCTGACTATTCCTACCATACTAGTGACTTTTCCTATTGTCAAAAGTCAACCTTATCCACCCCCAATTATGCAGGAGAACTACGTTCATGATTCCATCGGCACCATTGCTGGGCCTTCCTAATCCACTCCAAGTTCTAGTCTACCTTTTATGGCTAGTATCAACATGCCTAATTTGGCATGGTTGATCGATGACCCCATTTGTCATTACCCACAATGGAATCCTATGCCTACCAACATTCCCTTAGACATCCCTAAGTTTTAGGGTAAGGCGGGAGAGGATCCTCAAAATCATATTATGTCATTCCACCTATGGTGTTCATCTAATAGCATAGTGGATGATTCCATTTGGTTGAGGTTGTTCCAGTGCACACTCACTAGTGTTGTGGCCAAGTGGTATATCGAACTGCCTCATGCTACCTACCCTGACTTTTCCTTGTTATCTTTGATGTTCCTTCAATACTTTCAGTTACCCATCCATTATGACGAGGGAGTGGAAATCTTATTATCCTGTTGACATAACATGGCTAACCATATCACGGGTCATATCCATGAATGGCTTCCTTTCCAAGCTTGTCTAAGTTTTAGTTAGATGATAGGATCTTCCTAGATTGGTTCCTCAAATCCTTAATCCCCCCCCCCTAGCTAAGTATGTCGTGTCTGAGTGCCCGTAAATCAAACTAGAAGCCATCCTTAAGTCTTAGCAGTTCGATCTAATATATGCCCAATCAGGTTACTTGTACACCATTATACCTTATTATCCTTGTGTCGGCACCTCATGTCAAGATACACCGAGGGAATATCATGTCGTTGATGGATTTATCAGCTCTATTACCCAACACCCACATTTTTATCTAGACTCTCCGATGATTCCACCCCATCCTAGTAACATCCATAGTGTTTCCCAACCAAGTTACACCCTTTATTATTCACGCATGACGGCTCAGCCTGGAGCTACTCCCTCATATGCGCCTCTAGGTTACACCCCTGATTATTCATAGGTAACGGCTCATTTCAGAGCCACCCATTCCTACGTTCCTCCTACACCAACTCCTCACATTCATGGACTGACTTGTTCATCACACTCGTGTACTGGCCAAACTGTCGGTTTTGCATCCCCATCAACTACTCTGGTCTATTACGCACCACATCTGCAACCCACTCTGGCTTCGGACCTGAATCCTCCTGCTCCTACAGGACATGCCTACACACAGTAGAACCTCCCTAACCAACCCACTCCAAATAACCAACAAGGGCGGGGAAGGAACAAGAGAGGTAGGATCAAGGAAACAACTAGCCTCAAGGAGGTGGCCAGCAAGCCAACCCTCTGAACAATAACAGCATCGAGCCTCCTATGTCCTCACTTGACTCGCGTCCACCACTTAGTCCAAAATGATAGTCAACATGATCCCAACGTGGATTCTCTAGCTTTTCCAAACCCAGCACCATTAGTTCCTCCACCTATGTTCCTCCAAACCCCCCTACCACACCAAGGAATGGTTGCAACCCAACCCTTGGCCCCACAATCTCCCACAACCACTGTTGCGACTCAACCCATTGATCCTGGTGTCCATCACCTCATGATCCTGGTGTCCTTTGTCGACTAATATATAGAATCTATGCACTATCACTTCCAATAGCATTCTAACCTCCTTGCAACCTTAGTCGTAACCCCAACCATAATCCTCTAGGAATTATTGGGGTTCATTCCCTATCCACACGATTCCATTCCTCATTCCACCATCTGGCATTGTGATAAATCCTATCATGGCTACCCTCAATGTGCTTTCTTTCACATTGGGTATTCCTATATGGTACCTTGAGCCACCTACCCCACCCCTGACTCTCCAGGTCTTGTTGACTCTCATCCAACCTATTGAGACAATGTCACACCCACCTCTTGGCCCACCAAAGACTACTCATGTCTCTACTCTTGTCACTCCTCCTCCAAAGAAGGTTGGGGAAAAGGCAACCAAAGCAACATCAAGACCACATACTACTCCTATATTTGGTTTGTGCGATGTCCAAGTACATGCGACACAAAATTGTCCCAATTTACCTCTCCTTCAAATCCACATGGACACTGTATTTGATACCCACTACGCCCTAGTGGTCACTATCCTAAGTCCACCAATTGTTGTGAAACAACCATCCTTGTGCAGGTTGCAGCCTATATGGTCATTATTCTCACCATTTCCTAGAATTTCCTCAATATTGGTTAGTCCTTTGTAACCTTTGAAAACACTCTCGCAAGTCTAATGTCACTTTCCTTGAGGTGATCCACCCTCTGGCTTCCTCCTCGGAAACAACCAACAGCATCCACATGATCTCTAGCTCCAATATTCCTTTCTCATCCTCGAATGTGGAATATCCTCCTGATATATCCCAGCATCACTTTCACGATCATGGATATATCCTTGAAACCTCCATCGGTTTTACCCCACTTCACTTAGTCCATGGTGTGGAATCAGTTATTCCCATTTAATGCCATATTTCATTGCTCTGCCTTGTCGTTGAACTTCTACCTGATACCTCACCATTAGAAAAACATTTACTTATGCTTGAACATACCAATGAGGACCGTCGTGCTTCTCTCCAAATGATCGAAGCATACAAGACTCATTCAAAGTCCCACTATGACGCCCACAATCATCCACGCAGCTTTAGCGAGGGGGGTGTAGTCCTCGTCTACGACCAAGCCAATGATAAGTTAGGATCAAGGAAGTTTGATTCCATGTGGTATGACTCATATGTCATACATCAATGTCTTGGAAAGGGGGCATGCATCCTTGGTGACTCTAATAACCACGTATTGAATAATCCCTGCAATGGGGTCTACCTCAAGACATTCTATTCCTGAAGTCGCTCACCATGAGTACCCTTAAATGATATTTTTTCTTTATTATTTTATGTCTTTTTAACCATGATTCGGTCACCCCCTCCAGTAGTCACTCCACGTCCAACTGTAGTGATTCCATTGTAGCACTCTGTCACATCTTTTGCATGTGAGTGGGTGGATATAACCCCTCCACCCATCCCCTGCACCCCTAGTACCCCACTGGAGGGTGCAGTCCCACATCTACACATGCACACAATATGTTGTCAATGTCTCTCACATGTATGATCTATATACCACTATGATAGCATAACGTCAGGTACCCAGACCTGTACTGGAGATCAAGGCATCTCTGGATATCCCTAGTAGTCCATTCCCATGTATGGATGGTTCTCTATGAGGGTAGGAAGTTTTCACCACTGTGCCAAAATTTCCCAAATGAAGAGACGACCTGTACTAGACTATCTCCCTCCCTACTTTCTTCTAGCCATTTCCTAGAAGTCACTTCGATTTGTCTGTCATCACTCAAATCACCCTACGCATGTATTAACATGTTCATGAGCCCTCCGCTCCATACATACTGCACAGTTGGACTTATTTTACCACCATCCATCGTCCATCAAGGAGGCCCCATCAACGTTCCTCAGTTATTCCTATTGGCCATGCTCACAACATAACCTCTTTACATACATTGAACACTTCCTCCTTGCTTGAATGACCATTATGGAGTTTCTTTTAAGATATTTTCTTATTCCTAAAAGAATGAAAAGATTGCTGAGCACGCTTGCATCCTTTCACGCTCATTAAAGTATTTGAAACAGCGTCTATGTGGCCTTGTTTATCTCCATTTTTGGACTGCATAGACTATCAAAAGAAAAGGACCACCTTGGCACCTTCCAGCCAGGAATGTTTCCCTTTGTATCCTTTTATGCTTTGTCGAACATTTGGAACATAATTTATGAAAAATCTCATTATGGGTTGTCTTTAAGCTCTTTTATAGCCTTCTCATCAAGAATATATTGCCAAGCAAACTTGGTTTTGTTCATGCTCATAAAATTATTTGAATGATTGTCCAGTCCATATAGGTTTAACCTTTTCCTTCTTGGTTGGAATACCTATGATAAAGAAGTCTCTTTTCCCCCAAATGTTGGGAGAGCTCTCATTTGTACACTTTTATCCTTTTTCAGGATCAGGAGACTATTTACAAAAAAGAGACCATATTGGAGTCTTCTTTCTGTTTTTAGACTCTCTAAAAATGAAAACCATTGATCATTTACCTTCTTGATCTCGCTAAAAATCCATGATATCGTATTGTATCAAGCTTACTTCTATCCCTTCTTCGTGCTCCTTAAACTATGGAGAAGGCCCAAACGGTGTCTTTTGGTGCCACCGTTATAGATGATTTTACCACACTTGGTAGCTCACACCTTTAAGTCCTTCCATGTCCCTCTGCAGACTCCTTCGACCCCCCTTGCTCAAGTTATACTTTGATGAACCAAGAAAGTCCCTAAAAAACACCTGTTAATGTGTATACGTGAATTTTAATCCAATAACCATGTGTACACATAGCTTTTGATCCAATACCCATGTACATCAAGAAATGTGCATAAATACAAAAAACTTTTGGAGTTTTCCTCATATAGTACCAAATAACTTGACTCTTGGCCTTCCATATGTCTAGAAAACGCTTGAAATCAACCCTCCATTTCCTATTGGAGGGATATATATTTAACCTATTGGATGCATTGAAAGAGGAGAATTTGGAGAGAAAGGAAACTATAGAAATGGAGGGATATATATTTAACCTATTGGATGCATTGAAAGAGGAGAATTTGGAGAGAAAGGAAACTATAGTACATTGTTTCCTCACTTGTTTATGCTCGAGTCTGCATCACTTTGTCCCTTTGGAGCACACATTGTTGCTCTTCCCAAGCTTGCATTTTCTTTGTAATCTTGCTATTGAGATGGACAATTGAAGTGGTGGAGGCCCAGGTGGAGGACTCAGTTTCTCCATTTCGACAAGGTGACGACAAAGTTTTTCATTGTTCTATATTTGTTTATTATTAATAGAAATATCCATTTCTCGTCCATTACATGTGTATAACTATGAATATTTTTTCCATGGATGTAGTTATATTTTCTTATAAATGATGGTTTATATATGTTGGAGTAGGCCTAACACTTTGATATATAGCATGCTTGTCTTGTTTGTTGTTGTTGAGAGCGAATTGTGAATGCAAGCGTGTTAGGAAATCTCAACGGCGATCTACATCAACCATCCAGAATAAGGTACACTTCATATCCCTTAGTGTTAGATGTATTTATTTCTCTTTCATACTGGAATGGATTGATTTATGGTGTCATTCATTCTGTTGTGGTTTACCCCAATCCATAGGAAATTTCTCTCCGTAACAGAATTGGTGACTCTGCTAGGGAGGTTCCTTGTTTTTTCTTTGGCGATTGGGTGTGCAATGTGCTTTAATTGCTCTATGTTTCTATGTGTTTCTGTGTTGGTTCCATAAGTATGTTTACCCATTAGTGTCCTGTGGATGTGATTTTGGTCTTAGCCTATCATTTTACCCCCTCTTTCTTCATGTATGCGAGTTTTTGCATCACAATTGCGTATACACACGGATTTTTGTCTGAACAACCATGTATACATGCAGGTCTTCTGCAAACAGTTGCATGTGTTTCTCTTTTGAATTGGATTTGAATGATTGAGATTTGTTTGGTGAAGTTTGAATGTTGTTGAGTCTTCCTTGGTGCTTTTGGTACTTGCATTAGGTTTGCTTAGTTGATTAGTAATCAAGCTTTCATATAGGAATGGTTGCATTGTCATTTGAAGGAAAAAATATGCATCTCATGTAGTGGCATACCCCATTTTCTCATTTAAAGAGAAAATTTCACTTGGCATTGTTTTTTAGGTGTTCATATTTACTTTTAATACTGAGTCATAACATCATTGGTTGCACGGTCATTTCCTTTGAGTAATCACAACCACTAAAATCAATGCTTAATTTAAAATGAATTACACTTTTTTCTTTGATAGGGTACATCAACAAGCTTAGGTTTAAGATTATTGGAATAGATCATTGTGATTAAATTTCTCCAAGACTACCAAACAAAACAAGTAGGTGTCTGTCTAAGTGAGAGAGTGAAATACTTGGTATAAGTAGTGTTCTCAAAAGGCTCCTCTTACAGAGGAGTTAAGCACGAGGCAGCGTACATTTTTGTCGTGGGGATATCCCCTTGCCACTCTCTATGCAACATCAAATATATTTCCAAGATATTATTCGTATCAAGGGGATTTTGAGGTACCTTGTGGTGCTTTAGAGCTTTAGGCTTTACTACCCTTCCCATAAAGTGGATCCCTCATGTGACTGTCTTCTTGAGCATTGGTTATATTGGGATGACCTTAGTTTCCTTACCTAGGTATCGCAGGGGGTGCTGAGGTTATTATGTGAGTGTCAGATAGCACAGTTTCTTTATGCATTGAATCCGAGGGCCACTATAAATGGTTACACACCTCCGCTTGTAGTGTATAGGAGTTTCAGGCCTCTCCTAGGTGATACATACCTGCTACATTCGGGAGCTCATTTATCCTCCCCTTATCTTGCTTTCATTTTGTCTTAGATTCTCTTAGGAGTGTTTTCTATGTGTGCTAGATTTCTCTATGGTTCATAATTAGTGTGAGTATTTTTATTTTTTAGGAGTCATCATGGATCTGGGAGCGGAATCTCGCCATTTTCGACATTTAGCAGGTCTTTTGCCTTCTACATATCCTCCTCCTTTGCGAAAGAGAGCCAAACAATCCAGGAGGACTCATATTCACCATGATTCAGACACTAATCTCACCATGAGTCATACATATGAGATCCTAGAGGCCCCTCCTTCTCCACCCCATGGTTGGGGAATGTGCCAGATAGTGTATATGGAAATTCGGAGGAAGCCCATCCTTTTGAGTTCGATGCATCATATAATGTACTATCCTAGTTTTAAGACTATGTAAACACATACCGTCGATATTCTTCACACAGGTCGAGCGATGAGACTCATTCGATACCCTCTAGCACTAGCCCATTTAAATTTGGCATGCCAGATATCCTGGAGGTCGTTCCGTCATTTAATGTCGAAGCTGGTGTTGACCCTGGTACTACGCCTAGGGACACTACCATCCCTTTCCATGCAGATAAGTTTGGTAGTGGTCATATTGCACCTTCCACCCCTGCAATGGGAGGATATTCATACCCGTTACCTAGGCCTAATACTACTGTCCTCATTCATAGAAATGGCCCTAGACATGTGAACATTGTAAGAACAACTTATATTACATCTTATGCTCCTTCATCCATGGCACCTGTTCCTTCAAATCCGTTTTTAATATCGCATCCTCCCCATAGCTCACATGGTCCTTTGGGTCAGATTACTACCTCTAGCCATGTTGTCCCCTCGTCTTCCCACACCATAGTATCACAAATATACGTACATCCTTACGTTTCTGCAGTTTATGTACAACCTTATTTGTCCAGGAGTTAATCTTCTTATCAATCCTACAACTATGGCTATGTCGCACCCCAGTCTCAAGGTATTCTGAGTTATAACATTCCCATGTACCCTTTTATGGTTCAAGCGGGAGGAGGCTATTATCCCACTGGCTAAGGCCATGGTTTTTACAACAACCAGAATTACATGAATCAGTCTTATCAGGGGGCATCGAATCAAATGGCTCAACATAGGCTCCCTTTCCTAGATACACTGAACTTTCCTGATTTATCGAGATTGACCAATGATCCGGTATCTCATGATATGACATAATCGGTTGTTCCCACCAAGATTCCTTCGGACATTCCAAAGTTTGAAAGTAAGAGTGGTGAGGACCCTGGTGAGCACGTTACTATTTTCCACCTATGGCGCTCTTTGAATTCGTAGAACAATTATTTCATTCATTTATGACTGTTTCAATGCACCCTCACGGGTCCTGCTATGAAATGGTATATAGACTTACCTAGGGGCACATATCAGACGTGCAATGACCTAGCCATGACCTTTCTCAACCATGTTTAGCTACTTGTGTGTTACGATGTCAATACTGAGCTCTTGTCAATATTTAGATAAGATAAATCCACACATATTTATGACCATATTCAAGAGAGGCATAGACAAAAGCGATTGATTAAGGCCAACATTTTGCCAGAGTTTCTTTTGGAATGGTTCCTCACATCGTTATTGCCATATATAGTGAAGGATGTTTCCACATCCTGAGTGATGAATGAGGAACAGGCTATCTTTCGACCTCAACAACTAGACTTTATTTACTCTCAGTCTAGGATCTTATATGAGATTACTCTAAACACACCACGGTCAAACTTCGAGCCTAAGTTCAAACCTGGGCCACATGATGATGGCATTATGGGCTCTATGAGTACTAGACCCATAGAATCAATAACGAATCAAATGAAAAAAATTTCTATTAACCAACCTGTGTCGAGACAAGCTACGGATTCATCTCATCCCACCTAATCGGAGGATGTACACTCTGTGCAATCGTCGAACCAGAAGGGTAACCAGCAGCCCGAACAAAACTAGAAAAAGGGAAGAAATAATCGTAAGGGTGGGAATAGGAATGTAAATTCTAATGATGACAAGAACAGTAATGATACTGGGGGGGGTCAAGAAGTCTAAATTTAAGGTTAAGTTCCATTGCAAGCTTTGTAGGGGATATCACCTCACTCACTTGTACCCTCGTATTGAAGATGCCTCAAAATTCATCCCATAGAGCCCAATTGTGTTGAAGAATCCTTTACCACACAATAAAAATATGAATTCGAGTACTGTGGACTCTGGAATTTCCTCTGGAGGGAATCAAAACCAACTAAACACCAAAAGTGGCCATGGGTGCATCAACATGATGTCTGCCAAAAATTTTGTGACAAGAGCTAAAGATTATGGTTTGTCACAACCTGAATTAGGAAAAAACCTACTTCTCCTGAGGCTCATTTGCATATCAACAAGCTTGAAGTTCCACCTCACATTCCTAAGGGAGTCTTAAAGAGTTAGGGGAACAATCCTAATTCCCAAGCCTCCCAGCACTGTTCCATTATCGAGGATTTGGGATAGAATCCTTGTGTGATGTTTGCCTTAGAAGTCCTTCATACTTTCCCTTCGTAGAGTAAATCTTTATTGTCTACCCTTGGGGTGGTTGATTCACATCCTTCCACAGTAATTAAATTTGAAACCCATGAAGTCTAGCCTAATTTCCCTTACCATGTGGCTCTCCTGGTCCACGTGGAGTGTATGAACAACATCGTTAAACTCACAATGATTGATGAAGGTGTTACGGCTTCTGTGGTGTCTTTAGCCTATTTGAGGGTGTAACGGGAATTTCACCCTTGTTACGTGCAAAAGAACCAGCCTTAGATCAATGTGATCGTAAGGAAATATTTTTTTATTTTTTTTGAATATACGATGGCTAAACTAAAAAAATACAATCAAATGAAAGTATACCTCCTTTCTTGTAAAGTGGGCCACCGTGGTCGTCTTCGGAAGTGGTATGCCTCTCCATGGGCTGGTTCTCCAATAGTCTCTAGGTGGGTATGAAGAATGTATCAACGTACAATGTGGGAATGGTATGGTGACGGGATGATGGGAAAAGGGTATGTGAATGCCTAATAGCAACGGTGTCCCAGTGTACTCACAAAATGAAAAATGAGAAAAAAGGTATTTTGGGAGAGCCCTTCACAATGTATTTATTAAATGGTTCTAGGGTTTTTTGACCCAATGTGGCTACCGATGGTATTTTCTTACCCATGGTATTTTCTTGTGGTTTTTTGGTCCTTTCTCTTTTTTAAGGTTTTTGCACCCTTTTTAGGGCTTTTGACCCCTTTTTAGGTTTTTTGACTCTTTTTGGAGAGAGTGAGGGAAAAGCATAGTAAATAATAATGTTTTGGACCATTTTTGTGGAAATACAATTGTGAAGGTCAAAAGTAAGGGAAATATGGTAGCAATATGATGTATGTATATTGTTTAGACCATGTAGAGCTAAGTGAACATTTTTTTGTGTTAATATATTTCCCCCTGATGTGTTAGTGCAGGAGCTCATCATATGGCCAACGGGCATCATAGGATCATGGGAACAATGGAGAGACTAGAGAGACCTGCAAAGAAGTGGAGCTTCCTCGTTCGAACCACGGTGGATTTTTGGTTTTTTATTAATGGTTCCTCAAAAATGGATGAGATACATATAACGGGTGACATGTTTATAGATGAGGCCGCCATCCCCATGCTTGTAACAACATCAAAAGAATAAATAATGGGATCAAGGCTCAAAAACATGGGAGCCAATCAATACATATACAAATTTTGATACATAATGGTGGCCTCGATAGGACGTTGGATACAATGCTGATCTGAAGAATTGATACATATGAACAATCATGGCATTCTCATGGAATGCAATATCATCACAAATGATGCTCTATGGAATTTGGAGGTGTACATATATATGGACTCAATGACTGAGAGTCCAAATCTATGTGGTACAATATGCAAAATCAAGTACTCGAGATACATGGAAGCACAACACTGGGGGCTTCTGGACACTATCGCCAACACAACCCAAAAATCACAAGGGACATCAAAATTGTGTGGGTCCCATAGTAGACCCACCAATGTGCTAAAGTAAGGTGAAAACCGGGGTCTTTGACCAAGTACTGAATGGACCAATACCCTGTACAAATATCAACGATGTGATGATCTAGCTGAAGTCGAGCACGTGAGATACAACCATCCCAAGAGGCACTAATGACTCCTCTCAAGTGGTCCAAGGAACTCATCAATGAGGTGGATGAAACCAGGATATAGAGACCTCTTGGTCTATCCTCTAGAATATATTTGTTGACGTTGACAGAGGAAGACCTGCAACTAATCAAGGCAATGATGTGTCCTTTACTAGAAGTGCAAAGGGGATAAGCAAATATGTGGAGCAATCTAGGGACTTACACATTGAATGGGGGAACAGGGGCAAGGCAGTTTGAGGGACTCAAAATTCCTTTTTTCATAGTATGACGGCAAGGTGGACTTGGCAGCAAATGAAACTGACTCATGGGAGAGGGATCATAGCTGTAATACTGAGAAATAACTCCAGATGGGAAGTACTGAAGGAAGTAACTGGACTAGTGATATCCTGGGGATCCATGGAAGACTCATCATAGAATAATCTGAACAAAGGCGACCGAATGGGGGGAAGCTTCCATACTGTAATATCATATGTAGTGGTGCCTAAAGACATCGTTATGAGATGATCTTGTGAATTTTTAGTGAGCCCAAGAAAGTAAATGGTTGATGGTGTTTTCATTTTTAGAGAGTCTAAAAATAGGAATAAGACTCTAGTGTGGTCTATTTTTCGTATGTAGTCTCCTAATCCTAAAAAGGGATAAAAGTTTACAAAGGATAGCTCTCCCAACCTTTTAGGGAAGGAATACTTGTTTACCATTGGTAGTCCAATCAAGCCGGAAAAGGTTAAACCTATACTAACTAGACAGTCATTTAAATAATTTTATGAGCATGAACAAAACCAAGTTTTCTCGGAAATCATTTCTTGATGGGAGGGCTCTAAAAGAGATTAAAGACAACCCATAATGAGATTTTTGTAAATTATGATCCCAATGTCTGAGAAAGCATAAAAGGATGCAAAGGGAAATGTTCCTGGCTTGAGTGTGCCAAGGTGGTCCTTTTCTTATGATAGTCTACATAGTCCGAAAAAGGAGATAAACAAGGCTACATAGACGCATTTTCAAATACTTTAACAAGCGTGAAAGGAAGCAAGCATGCTCGACAATATTTTCATTCTTTTAGGAGTCATAAAATATCTTAACAAAAACTCCATAATGGTCAATCAGGAAAGGGGGAAATGTTCTACATATGGAAAGAGGTTATGTTGTGAACGTGGATGTGAGAATAAATGCAGAACACTTATGTGGCC
Organism: Pseudotsuga menziesii; assembly: GCA_001517045.1. Lineage (NCBI taxonomy): Eukaryota > Viridiplantae > Streptophyta > Pinopsida > Pinales > Pinaceae > Pseudotsuga > Pseudotsuga menziesii. The sequence continues at coordinate 731,715 of LPNX011163350.1, read as the reverse complement.
CCCTTGCGGGACGATGGATGGCAGTAAAAGATGGCTAACTTTGCAGTATGGATGGAGCAGATGGATTGTGAACATGCCAATACATACAAATGGAGATTCATGTGATGGCATGCAAATTGTGGTGACTTTTGGGAAATGGCCTGGAAAATCATAGTGAGAGCATGAGACAAGGGTATTGTTAAAAGAAAGAGGATGGAAAACCGAACCCGATGGTGTGAACGATGTCTCAAACAGACTTTGGATGACTCTATGGCGCATGAAAGAAAATGAGATCCAATGGAGGCTAATAAATAGGGGAGGGCCACATGACATGTGTCATTGTTACTGTTTAGTTCTGAGTTGACGTGGAGGACCCTGGAGCTCATTTGATGATTTATTTCATTTCAAGCAGCGGTTTTTCAATCTATGACTTGCAGGTAAGAGCTCTTGTTAAACCAAACTTTTTCACTGGTTTAGTTTTTCTTTTTGCTCATCCTGGGGCTTATGCCGAGCTAAAAGGGCTCATGGCGTCAGGTCATGCTTTTTGAAAGAAAAGACATGACCCAAGTCACTCATATCAAGATGGCATGCATGACCCAATCAGCCCTGTCGGGGACACAGGCGCGACCCAATTCGCACCTGTTGAATAGGTATAAGCGACCTCGTCGCTCTTATTCAAGGATTTTGAGTGACTTGAGTCACACAAAAAGGACAAATAGTGGTGACTCATCCCAGGATGAGTTTTTGTGCATGACTAGACCTGACAGGTACTATGTGTATGTGCAAGATTCCATGGTTGACATGATGAGAGCAGGTACTCGAGGATGGGGTGGTGGTGGACACACTTGCCCGAAGTGGGCTACTGAAGTACTTCCAGATCCCACTCATGCATTCATCCAAGTTGCTTTTGGAAAATCTAGTCAGCCTCTAGGACCCGGATGCTGAGTGCTTTATCATCCAAGAGGAGTGGATCAAGATCATGCTCCTCGATATCTATTTTCTGACTGGGCTCCCTATGCTGGGTATGATCAGTGACACTACGTCGAATATCACCCATGGGGTGTCACTAGATGACCTCTATGAGAGGAATTTCTATGCCTCTGTGATGGTGAACTTGTTGTACATACTGGTGTGTGACATCAAGAGTCTTGTGACTTAGGTTATGGTAGCAATGGTACTGCAGATGTTGGGGTCATCATGACCTCACAAGATCTCAGGTGGAAAGCTCCAAATTGTGGAGTGTGTGCTGAGGGGCACCTACTATGGGTGTGCCCAGATGTACTTAACATAGGTTCAGCATTCATTGAACCATGCCAGGACAATGGGAGGGGATTTTCTATTTCCCCTCATTTTTGTTCTCATTCTTGTTTGAGTGACTGTCGACCCTATGACCGCACCTGGCAGTGCAGGAGGAAGGACCTCGCGAGCCTCGCATGAGGAGGTGGAGCAATATGATGATCCAGGAAGGAGGAAACCTATTGGGCCGGTTCCTTACTCAAGATATTTTTGCGTAGTGGAGGCAGCTACCAGTCCTTATAGAGGACTACCCGTATGCAGGGATGGACTATCGGGGAGATCCTGAGATGCCTCGACCTCTAGGACAGGCCTGGGAACCTAATGGTACATATACATGATGCTTTATGTGGTTGCATTCATATATATTTTACTAGCTTAGTGGTATCCATTTTATGTATGTGATAGATACTTATGACATACTATGTATGTGCAGACATCGGACCACTCCCTCTAGCAGGCTATCAGCGATGGAGGGGTAGGGTGGAGGGGTTAGATCCACCCACTCACCGGCACCAGAGGCGCCATAGTACATTGGAATCACTTCATCATGATATAGAGCACTTAATAGAGGGGGTCACTGATGACAGCTGGAAGTACCTAGATGGAGATTTCATTGGTGCATGCCACCATGCTCCTCTAGAGTGGATCCCCTTGGTGAGGAGGGTCACAGTCGCTGTTGAGTATGTTTGAGCAACGGCACAGGGTGATGTGCCGATGGAGGAGTAGGAGAAATCCAATGGGGAGGACATAGAGGAGGACATAGACCCAAAGTACCAAGAGGAGGAATTTGACTCTAACTAGCAACTAGTGGTGTTTCCCCTGGTGCAGTGGTGCACTAGGATTTTTGTATGATATGTATGCTCAACCGAGAAAGCTTATGGGGCTTCTCGTTATGTAATGAACATTATGATATGATGTATATGCATGTGGATGCATTTTTTTATGTGTTTTTTATGAGTCTTTTTATGATGATGATGCCTATATGATGTATATGACATATGTATGCATGACTATATGATGATGTATGATGCAGTTTTTATTTCCTATATGCGATGACTTATGTGCCACTCTAGAACATCATTATCCATTTGGTCTGCTACACTATTCAGAATTTTGGGACATGTGTGAATGTAATGGATTCAAAATGTCTAACCAAATTTCTAGTGCACATGAACTTTCTAAAGAGACAAGAATAGTGTACCCGATAGCAGTTATACAACTCGGAGACAAGAAGCTGGGAGTCTAAGAAGACATCAAGGTGACAAATACCCAAATGGAGGGTAGGTCCCAAGAGACCAATGACACCATCGTACTCATCCTGGTTGTTGGTAGCAATGCCAACACATATTCCGTCGATATCGATCAACTCATGTGACAGGGAATAAATGACCCACACATCCGAGGTGAGATTAGGAGACCATCTACTTGCTCTGTCAATGAATCTAATGTAGTGATGTGGGGCAGGATCCATCTGGATCAACCAAGGAAACAAACTATGAGACTCATGACAAGAAAGGTGTAAAAATAAAAAATAAAATTATGACACAAGTGACTCATGGTGGGTGACATCAAGCATAGAACCTCTTAAGGTAGAGCCTATTGCAGGGATTCTTCAAGAGGTGGTCATCGGAGTTAGCAAGGACATATTCCCCCTTATCAAGGAAGCGATGGACGATGTATGGGTCTTACCACATGGAATCAAACTTCCCTTTCCCTATAATATCATTGGCTTGGTCTTAAACAAGGATGAGATCTCTCTTGCTGAAGGTGTGAGGGTGAACATGGGAGTCAAAATGTATTAGATTTTTATCATTCAAGCGAGCATTATATTAGAATCTTTAACTAAGAGAATAACATGCACAACAATAAACACAAGAGAAAAGAGACACAAAGAATTTTCCTCAGGGAAACCATGAAGGAGAAAACCCTGCAACTTCCTCAGAGATAGAATTAGCACCAAAAGTAAAACCCGAAAACATAAAGATGATCTCCTGATAGTAGTAGTCTATCTCTCTGATCCTATCTTATTTTCTATCACTCATGCACCCCAGTGAGTGAGTGTGTATGTGATAAATAGAGAGGCTCACTCTCTATTTATATTATTTCATTCACTTAATGTCCACTTTAACATGTCGGCCCCACTTAACAATTACTTATTAGGGCCGACATCTCTAGGAGAGTCTAATATCCCTAGTGCCCCACAAATGTGGGGAATTTAACCCTTGATCAATAGGAGGGTTACCCATAATGACTTTACATGACTTGTTTACATTATTGAATCTCCTAATAGGAACATTGGGGCATGACATGACTCAAATACATTATAGACACTTCCCAAAATAAACATCGGGGTACAATACATAAGATATACAAGTGAATACGTTCCGAAGTTGCAAATACATTAACACTCCCTCTTAACTAGGAAGGTATTCTCTCGACACAATTTATCAGCACAAGTCTTCTTCTCTGTATCATATGGATCATCATTTAGTTCTCGTCATCTTCATCTTTAAGTCATCTTCATCTGGATCTAGATCATCACTCGATCTAGATCATTATCACTGGATCTAGATCATCACTTGATCTGGATCATCATCATTGGATCTGGATCATCACTCGATCTGGATCATCACTGTTGGATCATCATCACTGGATCTAGATCATTACTCAATCTAGATCATCACTGTTAGATGATCATCACTGGATCTAGATCATCATGGGTGCTATCTCTTGATTCTTCTCGTCATAAGAAGTTCTACAGAGCCAGCCATTTTTCATGCTATTTGTAGGCCTAGCCTCCATGTAGTTCTTCTTCGGTGCTTATATATGATCCTAAGTCATAATGGCCCACCCAGCACTTATATCTAACCATGAGAGGAACACATCAACCATCATGTCAAAATGGCCCAGCCCTTACATTTAACCATGGGAGGGCCTAGCATGCCCCCATGTTAGAATGGCCCAACCCTTACATATGACCATGGAAGGAACTAATCCTCTCACCATGTCAGAATGGCTCTCAATCCTAAACTGAGGGTTCCTAGTAACTGACCAGGTGCCTCCATTCTCCTAGATAATGGCATCAACCCTTACATCTGACCGTGGGAGGGCCTAGCCTGCCCCCATGTCAGAATGGCCCAGCCCTTACATCTGACCATGGAAGGAACCAATCCTCTCACCATGTCAAAATGGATCTCAGTCCCAGACTAAGGGTTCCTAGTAACCGACCAGGTGCCTCCATTCTCCCATAGAATGGCATCATCCCTAATATTTGCTCAAGTGGGAACACATCCCTTAATCACATCAGAATGGTCCTGCACTTATATCTGATCATGTGAGATTACATCCCACAGTCATATCAAAATGGCCCTCAATCCCAGACTAAGTATTCCTGGTAACTAACCAAGTACCTCCATTCAAAGAATGGAAATCAGCGCTTATATCTGATCATGTGGGAACACATCCCACAATCGCCTCAGAATGGCTTAGCACTCACATCTGACATGGAAGGAACCAATCCTCCCACCATGACAGAATGGCTCAACCCTTACATATGACCATGGAAGGAACCAATCCTCTCAACATGTTAGAATTACTCTCAGCTCTAGGTTAAGTATTCATGGTAAATGAATAGGTGCCTCCATTCATAGAATGGCATTCAGCACTTATATCTTATCATGTAGGAACCAATCCTACAGTCACCTCAGAATGGCTCAGCACTTATATCTAACATGCGAGAAACCAATCCTCTCATCATGACAGAATGGGTCAGCTCTTACATCTAACCATGGAAAGAACCAATCCTCTCACCATGTCAGAATGGCTCACGGGCTCATCACTTCCCCTTGGAGGGAACCTTGATCTCGAGAACACCAAGCTTCTCCTTGAAGTACTCAAACTTCACTTTGGCCAATGGCTTAGTCAACACATCAGCTATTTGTTCATCCATTGCAATATATTGGAGCTTCACTACTCCTCTTTGCATCATATCCCTGATATAGTGATATTTGATCTCGATATGCTTCGACTTGTCATGGAACACCGGGCTCTTCGGTAAATTCACACAATTTTGGTTGTCGCAATATGTACAAGTAGCATGTAACTAGTGATCAAATAAATCATACAGTAGCTTCCGTACCCATACTGCCTCAAAAATAGCTAAACAAGCTGTGACATACTTTGCTTTAGCTATACTCAGTGCCACACAAGACTGTTTCTTGCTAAACCAAGAGATCACACCTGATCCCATACTGAAGCAACACCCTAAAGTTTTCTTCCTATCGATGGAACTGCCTGCCCAATCTAAATCAACATAACCTTCCAGGTTAATATTTTGATTCACCTCATACTTGAGCCCATAATCAACTGTACCCTTCAGGTACCTCAGAATATGCTTTGCAGCAATCAAGTGAACATGTCTCACATTTGTCAGGAACTTGCTCAAGGTGTTCACAGCAAATCAAATATCTGGTCTCGTGTTTGTCAAGTACATCAAGGACCCCATCGTCTGACGATACATCTTAGCATCAACCGCTTCTGATGAAGCATCACTCAATAGCTTCAAGTCTGATGCCATAAGTGTGGTCATGGCCTTGCAGTCCATCAACCTGAACCTCTTCAGGATCTCTATTGCATTTACTCCCTCTAAAGTGAAGCACCATTCTCCCTCTGTCTTTTGTACTCTATGCATTTAAACATTCTGTACTGGAGTGACAAGTATCTTCCTCTGCTATTAATATTCTATGTATCCATCTAAGGTCACTGGATACCAAGATCCTCTATCTTTGAATCTTTTCAAAAGTTCTTGCACCCAACTATGAGCTTGTCATCCTCTATAGGATTTCATCTTTAACCTTGTAGCAAAGGTTAAGATCATCATCAAGCTCATCATGTATGTGTTATCCCATGGCTGTCTTCTAAGCTCATACAAGGCCTTCTTTCATTTGCACACATGATTCCTCCTGTCATGTGTCTCAACTTTCACTGGCTGCAAATGTCTCTTCGTAGTCTATGCCTTCTTTTCGTGAGAAGCCTCGTGCTAAGAATCTTGCCTTGTATCCCACGATGTTTCCATCTACTACATGATGGAACTATGAACTTTCCTTCACATATCAATACTGCACCCTAGACATCATTCTTCTTGAACTGGTATTCCCTTTCTTCTCGGTTACTTCTTCATAGTTGGAAGGTTCTGCATCAATGATGTTGCTGCATTCATAATATTATTCTTCCTCTTGAACTGTCGTCACTTGTTCTTCAGAACAAGTCTCATCCTTCTTTGCTTGTAGGCAATTTTATGTGATCTTTCCTACAAGTCCAATGCATTAGTTGTATGGTTAGAAACACTTCATAAGGAATATTCATAATGGAAAATTCTTATTCATAAATATTTGATCATGCAACTATTTTAGCCAATACAACATTCATCCATATCTCATAGAACTTTCTAGATGCCTTCCATCTCTACCAGGACAACATTGAGATTGTGCACTAATCCAATATGTCAGCAAAGAGGTTTCATTCTAGATAAGTAGCAATGGAGAGTTGTATAGCACCATGAGCTACTTACCCATCACATGCATATTAGTAGTATATTGTCATTAATGCAAACATTCTATCATATATAATACATCAACTAAATATAAACAAATGCATAACAAAACAATATCATGAAATGACAATTGAATACTTATCTTTATTTGTTTCGTGGGTAGACTCCTTCTTGAGCCTTCAGCTTCATCATCTTCTTCATTCATAATAGCATCATTTCTTATCCAAATGCTAAAATGGATAAAATGTTATTCAAGAGTTGAGTTCTTCATATTCCTCATCACTTGAGGGATATTCTTTGGATCATGAGAGCTTGATCTTCAGTTTCTCCCATCTTCTCTTTTCTTATTATGAGTCGAGCTTATTTTCTTTTGTGCACTCTTCCCAGAGTCTACTGAAGGTAATCACTTCCTTTAGGCACACATTCCTTGAAAGAATGAATCCCATGATCCTGGGAGGCCATTCAAGGTGGATATCACCACTTCTACATTCTCCACTTCTTCTTCTACTACTACAAGTTATTCTTTGATTTCAGAGACCCTCGTAAAGTATGACTGTATGATCTCTGCATTCTGGATCTTCACATTCTTCAACTGTTTTCTCAAAGTAATATTCTGATTTATGTTCTTCCATTCAAATAGCTCAGTAAAGGAATCAAACATATCTTTCGGTGTCTTTAGGGAAGACACTTGTGGTATAAGGTGATCCGTGATTGAATCAACAATGATGTTCTTGGCCTTGACCAAGTTCTTCTTGTGTAAGGATTTTAGCCTCATCTCCCTCTAGAACTGGAACCTCTCTACTCATGTAGGTGTCAAATTCATTTTCTTCAGAGAGATCATATACTTACATGCTTGGAAGTTGTCAACTTCACCAAGATTATCATCAATCTAATGTGATAGATCACTTTGAAATGATAACCTCAAATGAAAATAGCAAAAGATTAGATCTTACCGATTTGAGGTGTCCGTCCTGGTTCAGGAGCTGGCTAATCTAGGGTTTGTCAAAGAAACCCTAATTTTGAAAACTTGAAATCTTTCAAATCTGATTGGATAGAAAGATATACCTCTTCAAGGTGATCTGTCCAATGTACTCCTTTTCTTAAAACAATGGAGGGAAGTTCTCGGAATAGGAAGCCCTAGTTTTCCAATTTCTTTTGCAAAAATGACTGATATTGTTTCTACGGTATATCAAAAATTACAGGTACCCTATGTCTGAAACTTCTCCCTAAGGTATCCTCTCTTGTCCCTATTCTAAAACCATAGGTTTCATTAGAATTGGTTTCACCAATTAGGACTTACGATCATTTTCCTAAGGTGACCTGTTTCAGGACTGTTCAGCATAGCGAAATTGTACGAAATGCCACATGTCATTGTTTAATATTCATGGTATGAAACTTATACCATAGATATTAAAATCTGTGCCCTTTCTATAACATCTTCATAAATTTAATTTGGACCTTTGTAGCCCGCGATATATCAATTCTCCCCAGGTGTCTTGTTTAGGGATGAATCCTGGAAGAGGCTCGAACCCTAACATGGAGGGATCATATCTCCTAGAATAGCGTGAACATGAGGCTGAAAATTGAAAACAGTGTAAATCAGGATTTTATCTTCGGCCTGTGAAAGTTTTAGCTCTTGAGCCTTATCCAATCCCAAGATATAGCGAATGTACCAAAACTTATTATTTTTAGTATTTTAGGGTTTTTCCGGCCCAGGGTCAAACTAGGATTTGACTTTCCTGAAGTTATACCCAACCAAAAATCTTGACCCGGGTCTCTAAAATTTGATTTTGATGAGGAGATAAATCCTATGCTGGGCTCAATCAAAAAATCCTCTTCTATAAGAAGCCCTAACTTCCCGCACCAAAAACTAAAAATGCTTGGAATCGAATTCCGCTTCGACAGAAAGATGCACCCTTCAATGGAGAGTCATCCTACCATACTTTTGATGATGGATTGTGGAGAGAGACCCAAAAAGTAAGAATACCTAGCTTCTGCAGCTGCACAATGTCTTCTTCTCAGGTTAGCTCTGATACCATGTTATATTTTTATCATTCAAGCTATTATTATATCAGGATCTTTAACTAAGAGAATAACATGCACAGCAACAAACACAAGAGACAAGAGACACAAAGAATTTTCCTTAGGGAAACCATAAATAAGAAAACCCCACAACTTCCTCAGAGATAGAATCAACACCAAAAGTAAAACCCAAAAACATAAAGATGATATCCTGACAGCAGTATTCTCTCTCTCTGATCCCAGCTTCTTCTCTCTCACTCATACGCCCCAGTGAGTGAGTGTGTATGTGATAAATAGAGAAGCTCACTCTCTATTTATATTCTTTCATTCACTTAATGTCCACTTTAACCTATCGGCCCCACTTGACAATTACTTACCAGGGCCAACATCTATAGGAGAGTCTAACAGCCCTAGTGCCCCACAATTGTGGGGACTTTAACCCTTGATCAATAGGAGGGTTACCCACAATGACTTTACATGACTTGTTTACATTATTGAATCTCCCCATAGGAACATCGGGGCATGACATGACTCAAATACATTACAGACACTTCCTAGAATAAACATCGAGGTAAAATACATAACATATACAAGTGAATACATTCCGAAGTTACAAATACATCAACAAAATGTCACTTCAACCGAGTATTAGCCGCTTCGATCATCTAGAGATCATCACGACAATCCTCATTGGTTTGTTTGAGCATAATAAGGCATTGTTCTAATGGTGAGGTATCGGGGAGGAGCTTGACAGCAAGGTGGAGTAATGGAATCTGGCACTCAAAGGGAATAACTGACTCAACACCATGTACTAAGTGAAATAGGGTAAAACCGTTGGTGGTCTTTGTGGATGTACAATAGGCCCAGAGGGCGTAAAAGATCAAGTGATGCCAGTTGGATTTATGTCTTTCGACCATTTGTTGGGGCATGGTTTTGAGGATCTTGTTGACAGCCTCAACTTGACCATTGCCCTGAGGGTAGTATGCGGAGGAGTACTAGTGTTCAAACTTTAACATGGTCAAAAGATCTGTCCAAAACGCGTCCTTAAAATGAGAACCATGGTCTGATACTATCTGTTGGGGGGCACCGAAACGTGTGATAACGTGGTTGAAAAAGAAATGTTCCATCGTGTCGGCTTTACAATTGAATGTAGTCATGGCCTTGGCCCATTTAGTGAAATAATCAATGGCCACGATGATGTACTTATGACCATCGGTCAAGGTGGGATTACAAGTCATGAAGTCAATGGCCCACTTGCATAAAGGACCAACTATGACCACGGGATGTAACAATGTGGGAGGAGTCCTTTATTTTGGAGAAAAGAGCTGACAATTGCGGTAATGTTTAACTGCGTGGATGCAATCAGCAAAGATGTTAGGCAAAAAATAACTGTCATGGAGAATATTCTGGGCGGTGGCCAAACCAAAGAGGTGGGCACCACATGTTCCACTATGATAGTCATTCAATACTTTTTCAGCCTCATCATGGGTGAGGAAATGACAGAATATGGTATTGATGCCCCGATGGTACAAGACATTCCCTATGAGGATATAGCGAGGAGCTTGGTGTCAAATGCATCAACAATCTTCGCATCTTAAATGAGTCTTGAATTTATGAGTGTGCAAGTACAAGAGGATGCCCCCATACCAAGGGTCTTCCGTGGATATGACAAATACAAATTCATCTGGAAGGTTGACTGTAATAGGTGATGAAGCAGATGACAAAGGGAGGTATGTCATTAAGGAAGCTAATGCCAAATATTTGGTGCTTTTAAGGGCAACAAACTCCAGATTGTACTCTTGGATAATGACAATCCACTTGGCACCATGACCTTGAACAAGGCGTCAGTTCAAGAGATACCTTGTGGGGTTGGAATCAGCCATGACTCGAGTGCGGCTCAAAAGGATGTAATGGCATATCTTCTTAATGAAAAAGAAGATGGCGAGGGCCATCTTATCTTAATGTGAATAACATAAAGGGGGACCAGAAAGCTTCTAACTTACATAATAGATCATATGCTATTGACGATGTTGAGCCTCATTTTTTTATCATTTTTGGCGTTAAAATAACACATTTAAATGCATATTTTATTATCTTTCGTGTATTTTATGTCATGCAGGTTGCTATTCAGCACAAAGTAAGAACAAATTTAATGTTTATTCAACTTTGGTTATTAATATCATTTTTATGATTTTATTAGCTTAAATCTATATTATTTAAACCATATTTGATGTATTTATTGATCTATGTATTTGTTTGCATATTTTATGATTCTTTTGAGTGAATTTATCAACAAAATGCATTCAACTTGTTATTCAGCCCAATCTACGCAATCACTGTCCAGCTCATCGTTGAAATTTCTGTTCATATCACTAATCAGCTACGCACTATCTATAACTGATTTCAAGCATTAAACGTTGAACCAATCTGTAAACCATTTTGTTGACCACGTTCCTAGGTGATAGAATAATCAGCAATCTAGAAGGATCATCGGTGCACCAAGCTGCTCATTGTCCACACATTTAATGAAGGCGCACTCATGTTTTAGAATCGCTTTTGGCCTCTTCTAAACTTGCCACTAGTCTGCGAATTTAAAATGATGAACGACCCATGCTCTGGAAGATCACCCTCATGCTAGTTCATGCGCCACATATGGGGTCTGTTCATGCTGATGGAGGACCTATGTTTTAAGAAACTCACCATCGTGTACATTGTCTGTGTCAAACACCACATTGTCAGTTGCGCCAAAGGAGGGGCTATATGCTACATCACACACTAAAGAAATTTGTTCACGATAAAGAAGGAGCTCTCACTCTAGAGACTTGCTGCTGTGTATTCTTTGCTGCCCAACATGCCACCATCAACCACGCTGCAAGGGATTCTATATGCCATGTTCACAATGAAGAAAATGAGATTTACACCAAAGAAGCGATATGCTTATGTGTTGGCTTGTAAACTATTATTGCCTTTATGATTGACTAAGTTTAGAAGAGAAGTTGACCACTAAAGGGTCGACTCTCTCAACTTCTTGAAAGAATTATGTATATAAACACCTCTATGCAAAGAGAGAGGGGGTTAATCAATCCATTAGATAGATAGTTAGTTTTCTTTGAGGGAAGGATACTGTAACTATGTTCCTTTTGTTTAATAAGAACTCTACGCTTTGTTGTTTATGACTGCGTTTGAAATCACTCGCCAGCCATTACTCGTGGTTGCTGAGAGGGCCCCTCGACAATCCGTGGTTCTATTTTCGTATGAGTTTTTGTTATCTCATCATGCAAATAAGTAGTTTTATTTCCAATTTGTTTAGGTAGTTAAGTTTCTCTAGTCCTTTATTTCTCCATTTGTTGTAGTTAATAAAATTTATATTATGCTGTTAATGTAGTTTTTGTTTATAAATGGCCGGTCATGTATAGCTTGCTTTCATATTTGTGTTTAGTCCTTTCATTTCTAGTTTATTGTTCAGTCTTATTTTCAAGCACATAGAGTAGGTTGTTTTTATCAATTTAAAATAGAACTTAAATAGATTTTTTTTGTCGATTTAGATAGAATTTAAATCAATACATAGAATAGGTTGTTCTTCGGATATATTAATATTTGTTTATTCCTATTATAGATTTATGCAATTCAAATTCCAGTTTTTTTTATTAGTCCGCGGTGATTTTCTTATTTCCATGAAGTTGTATTTGTTTTACAGTTTAATATGATGATTAATTAGGTTTAAATTCTGTCTTTATGTATCTTGTTTTCATATGCACAAAATCAGCCGATGATTAAATAATTTAGGTATGTTTTTATTATTTTCGGTATCCAGTCTTTCATTCGGACTGTGTGTATGGACTGCCATTCAGACCTTCTTTCCAGATTAATGTCCATTCTTCCATCCGACCTTTAGTGTTCTTAGTTTATTTTTAAATATGTTTTCCAGTTCTGTTTCTTTGTTTTTTTTATTATGCCTTGATTAGAGTCATTAAATAATAATTATATGTTTGTTTTGAACTATAGATTATATTGTTTTAAAGTATTTATTAAGCTTTATTTTTAATCTTCTCTTTCTAACCCATGCTTTGAATTATGCATTGTGATTTTGTTCTTTTTAATTTCTGATTTTCTTCTATAATACTGTTGTAATGTTTCGAAATTATGTTTGATTTATTTCATTGTATTTGGATTTGTAGGGTTAAAGGTGTGAATTACTAGTACACTAGTATTTTATCAATTTTAGTAAGACATATTTCTTTCACTTTGAGATTATTTGAAAATACTTGTAGAAAACAACTTAAATTTATCTTTATTAAGTTTTCTACTTGCTTTTTATTTAATTATCTTTATTAAGTTTTCTACTTGTTTTTCTTTATTCAGTATCTCATTTACTTATTCATTAAGCCTTTCTTGAACCCCAGTTTTTAAGTAGTTGTTGATAATACATTTTTAGTCAGAAATTATTTGTTTATGGATCATCTAGTTGTTGTGATTATATTTTAAAATATGTATATTCTGTGAATGGTCAGCCCTTGAAGTTATTTACTAGGTTTTGTTATATTTCCATTTGTTAGTTAAAACAACATAGTTTGATATTGTCTTAGTATGATGTTTTGTCTTCGCTCAACCATATTACTAATTTAAGAATTTGACTCGATATTTCATTTTGAAGATTTTTCAATCTTTTGTTTATTAAAGTATTTCTATAATGCCCTAGGAACCCCTCTACCTTTGCATATATTTTGTAGCAACTTGAAGTCTACCAACCCCAGTTGATAATTAAATATTAGGTGTATTCAAGATAGTAGAACACATCCAAACATTTTGGTATTAATTTAAATCAAGATTGAACCCAACATTTTTGGTGTCGTTGCCAAGGAGTTTTTTTGTAAGGTAGAAAAAATAGAATTTGCTTATGAATTTTAGTGATAGGTTGGTGGTGGGGGAGCGATAAGACGAGAGGTAAGAACCTACGCATCTGTTATAATAGGCGCCCCCAATCCAGTAATAGCATTAGTCTAGGTTTTCTTTTAGTTTAGTTTTGCATGTACAAAGTATAGATAGGTAAGGATAGATAGGTTGTCTTTACATTACACAGCAAGGGGAAGGGGGAATGGTAAGACACAAAGACGACCTCACTACAGAATTTCCATAGAGTGACAGCCTGACGCATCCACTTTAGTGGGTCTCCCCAAAGCCTTGTTGTTCCTTTTTCGCACAAGTATGTCTACTTTTATGCAAAGTTTGATTTATTTCCCTTAAGCGTGCTTTTCGTTTTGTAAACATAGATACTTGATTTTTTTTCCATAACTTTAATTTGATGTATGTGCGCCTTTAGGTAATTTACTTTTTAATCATATACGGGTGTATACGACTTATTTTACAATTAAAATTACTTAGTGGTGTTGTAAGTTCCACCCATCCTACTAACAAACTGACAGGAACATTTAAAAGGGGAGATTTAAGATAGTATATATATAAAAAAAAAAAAAAAACTATTTATACTATGGGAAGATATGGTAGGAGAGAAGGATGAAGAGGTTGTTACCTTTGAATTCCCTATTAGATATCCAGGAGGAGTAACACAAATATGGTACACTCCCCCTTCCATTTTTCCAAGTTTTTATGGACTAGAGAATGAAGACCCTGATGAATTCCTCTTTCAGTTGGAAATGCTTTGTAGAGAATATAATGTTCAAAGTCTGAATTTTTTCCCTCTTACTCTGAAAGGAGCAGCCCTCTGATGGTTCATGAGCTTAGGTGGTAATTGCATTCAAACTTGGGAAGACATGAAGTGTATGTTCTTGAAAAGATATCAAGAATATTGTAGGACTAATGAGGACATTCTTGAAATCACACAGGAAGAAGAAGAAACTTTGGAAAATTATGTCGAATGTTTTCAATACAACCTTCAGAGATCAAAACTAAGAAAGTCAAGGAAGGGTATTTTAAAGAAACTTTTACTCAAAGGAATAAAAAATGAATGTATAGAGATTTTAAATCTGATGGGAATAGGTGATGTATCTCAGTTGTCATACGATAATGTTTGTGAATTATGTAGAAGGTATTCAAGAGGAAGATTTAAAATTAGTAAGAATATACCTTCTTCTCATCCTCATCTTAACCCCTGTCAAAATTGTTCACAATTCCTTTTTGTCCCATTTGATGATCACAGGGGTGTTCTCTCTTATGATGCACCACTTTATGTTCTACAAGACTCTCAACGATATCCTATTTTCCAGACAGAATGAACTATACAAGCTAGTCAATTACATCTGCCACAATTACCTTCTCGTAAACCTCCTCTATTCCCTACACACATTCCTGTTCAATACATTCTACATTAACAACAATAAAGTAGTACAATATTCTTACAGTGTTGAACTGCAACATTTACCCGCTTTCCCTACCTCACCAACATTACTGCAAGAAATTCATACGAGATTTGGAGAGGTTATAGATCAAGGATTTGTAGAAACTATTGAAGAAAGTGCAGCTTTTACTTGGCCTTTTCCACACGAAGATAAGATCAACATAGAATGCATCTCATTTGATGAGGGATAGACATTAGAACCTGAATATTCCCCATCACCAAACTTAGATTCTGTACGCATTCTAGGGTTTAATGAAAGATCTTGTGACATAACAAATGAAGAAGAAAACATAGAATACATAAGTCACATTGAAATACGGTTCCAAGAGGGAACTAAACCACGGTACCATCCTCTTCTTCAATGTTTATTACTGCTAAATCAAATAGCTCGGTTGATTCTTCACATCCCGGTAGTTATGATAATATTTTTCTTATATGTGGATAAAGGTATATTTCTCATTTTCATTTGAACATGTCTACATTGGAAGAATTTATATACTTGAATTGTTTTCTTCCTTTCTTTTAGTAGAATAGGATATTATGTAAATATATTTTTGTTTTATCAAATAAATAAGAGTCATTCCTAATAAATTGTTTACATGAAACTCTTTTTCTTTTAATATATAAATAAATATGAATCATCTCACAAATGGTTTTGCAGCCTGATTATAAGAACTTATCTATAAGCAGCTCATGGAGTATTATCTGAAGACAATTTACAATTGTAAGCTATCTTAAACCTTTCTTAAAAATTGCAGCTTATAGTGATAATTAAAAACAATTCTGTGTACATCATTATTAACCGTTCCTTTTATGATTCAGATAGATTTTGGGTATTTTGATTCAAACATGTATATTTCTAATTTTCTATTTTAAATAGTTGCATGATAAGACTTACTCTCATTATTCGAATCTTATCTTATACCTCTGGATTACTATTTTATCCTATCCGTATTATCAAAACTTGTCTCTTGAAGTATCTTTGTGTGATAACTCGATAGTAGGTGGATTTTTTTGCCTATTGGGAACATTATTTATCTTTTACGAAGAAGAAGGGTTATAAGGTCAGAGAACAACTTTAAGTTATTCTCTTTTGACATGATTTATGATTATGGCCATTATGAGAATTACATATAAGTTTTTACAAAATTGAATTATATGTTTTAGCAAGGCTTAGCATGCTCTAGTACTAATCGGCTTCCATATACTTAATATCATTATACAAAGTAAACCCGCTAGGGTACTGAATAGGCCCGCTGAAAGCGGGTCAATGCTAAGTAAAATTTTACAGCAA
This sequence comes from Pseudotsuga menziesii, assembly GCA_001517045.1. NCBI lineage: Eukaryota > Viridiplantae > Streptophyta > Pinopsida > Pinales > Pinaceae > Pseudotsuga > Pseudotsuga menziesii. The sequence continues at coordinate 715,218 of LPNX011163350.1, read as the reverse complement.
GGAATCTCGATAAATGCAAGTAAACCCGTTGGGGTACTGAATAGGCTCGCTAGCAGCGGGACTATGCTTTCATGGTACCAAGATAAATGCACTGGGGTACTGAACAGGCCTGCTGGCAGCGGGGCAATTTCAGGTAAAAGAGATCTGGTTAATGCACTACTATGCACATGATTTGGAGAATAATGATAATTATGAAGAAAAAATTTCAAAGTTTATTTTAAGGCCGATTGTTTTTAATTTCATTTGAGAATCGATGTAAGTTGGAATTAGACCTAGCCATCTAATTCAACACATACCTAGGATGTCATTATCTTAGAAATGGGACCCATAACTATAAAATCTCACCCACTACGAGGTAAACTCAAAATATCTTATGATGACAAGATATATTTTCAATAAGGCATGGATGACTAGTTTTTCCTTTGTCATGCTTTCAGTTCTTTTATTAACATTTAAGTGGTCTTTCTCAGCCCTGTTATTTTTCATGAATATACATATCTGAATCATTTCCATTTACTAGTTAGTTTTTCTTTTTACGAAATAAGAAAATAGCATAATATGAATCTTTTTATGGAACAATCGAATCTTCTTTCTCATGGCTTGAGGACATGCCATACCTTTGGTTTGGGGGAAGGAGGATTAGGAAAATTAGACTGTTGTTTTTTATTTATGACAGATCTATTTTCTCTGACAAAAAATGATAAGTGTTTTTCAGAATAAATTAGCCATGGAACTTGGTTATAGCATGAAGTATATTTTTATAGAATATCAATATGGAGGACTATATTAAGATCGAAGGATAATCCAAATGAAATATCACATGACGATCTCAACTTGGTGATATTATAGCACTAAAATTTGCTAACCAAATTTTGTTTTTGCAAATAGTTTTTACCTCCATGAGAATGTTTTGACCTTAAAAGTTTTTCTTTAGTTATCATTTCACTATTAGTAACCCTATCCTTTTACCCAATCGTGTGTATAAACTATCAAATAATTAATTTTATACCTTTTGTGTCATATCTTCAAATTGTCCAAATATTTACTTTGGACATGGTTGAACTAATTACAAACTTTATGAACTTATTTATTCATGCATATGCATGTTGCTGGTTCACATTTTAAAGTTCACTTTGACAGTATGATCTCTTATCTTTTCTTTCCTCAGTGGGACCTGGCGTTTCTTCAGTTTGGGGGAATGTTGAGCCTCATTTTGTTATCATTTTTGGAGTTAAAATAACACATTTAAATGCATATTTTATTATCTTTCATGTATTTTATGTCATGCAGGTCATTATTCAGCACAAAGTAAGAACAAATTTAATGTCTATTTGACTTTGGTTATTAATATCATTTTTATGATTTTATTGGCTTAAATCTATATTATTTAAAGCATATTTGATGTATTTATTGATCTATGTATTTGTTTGCAGATTTTATAATTCTTTTGGGCGCATTTATCAACAAAATGCATTCAACTTGCTATTCATCCCAATCTGCGCAATCACTGTCCATCTCATCATTGAGTTTTCCATTCAGGTCGCTAATCAGCTACGCGCTGTCTATAACCGATTTCAGGAATTAAACATCAAAGCAATCTGTAAACCATTTTGTTGACCACATGCCCAGGTGATAGCATAATCAGCAATCTAGAAGGATCGTTGGTGCACCAAGTTGCTCATTGTCCATGCATTTAAAGAAGGTGCACTCCTATTTTAGAATTGTTTGTGGCCTCTTCTGAACTTGACACCAGTCTGCGCATTTAAAATGATGAACGACCCGTTCTCTGGAAGATCTCCCTCATTCCAGTTCATGCACCACATATGGAGTCTGTTCACACTGATGAAGGACATGTGTTTTAAGGAAATCACCTTTGTATACATTGTCTTCATCAAACACCACACTGTTAGTTGCGCCAAAGGAGGGGTTGTATGCCACATCACACACTAAGGAAATTTGTTCACGATAAAGAAGGAACTCTCACTCTAAAGACTCATTGTTGTGTATTCTTTTCTACCCAACATGCCACCATCAACCATGCTGCAAGGGAGTCTTTATGCCACGTTCACAATGAAGAAAACCAGACTTACACCAAAGAAGGGATATGCTTATGTGTTGGCTTGTAAACTGTTATTTCCTTTATGATTCACTAAATTTAGAAGAACAGTCGACCACTAAAGGGTAGACTTGCTCAACTTATTGAAAACATTATGTATATAAACACCTCTATGCAGAGAGAGGGGGGGTTGATCAATCCATTATATAGATAGTTAGTTTGCTTTGAGGGAAGGATACTATAACTATGTTCCTTCTATTTAATAAGAACTCTACACTTTGTTGTTTATGACTGCGTGTGAAATCACTCACCAGCCATTACTCGTGGTTGCTGAGAGGGCCCCTTGACAATCTGTGGTTCTATTTTCATATGGGTTTTTGTTATTTCATCGTGCAGATAAGTAGTTTTATTTCCAATTGTTTAGGTTGTTAAGTTTCTCTAATCCTTTATTTCTCTGTTTCCTGCAATATGCATTTGTTGTAGTTAATAAAATTTATATTATGTTGTTAATGTAGTTTTTGTTTATAAATGGCTGGTCACATATAGCTTGCTTTCATATTTGCGTTTAGTCCTTTCATTTCTAGTTTATTGTTCAGTCTTATTTTCAAGCACATAGAGTAGGTTGTTTTTATCAACTTAAAATAGAACTTAAATAGATTGTTTTCGTCGATTTAGATAGAATTTAAATCAGTACATAGAATAGGTTGTTTTTCAGATAGACTAAGCTTTGTTTATTCCTGTTATAGATTTATGCAATTCAAATTCCAGTTTTGTTTATTAGTCCGCAGTGATTTTCTTATTTCCATGTAGTTGTATTTGATTTACTGTTGAATATGATAATTAATTAGGTTTAAATTCTGGCTTTATGCATCTTGTTTTCATATGCACAAAATCAGCTGATGATTAAATCATTTAGGTCTATTTTTATTATTTTCGGTACTCAGTCTTTCATTCGGACTGTGTGTCTGGACTGCCATTCAGACCTTCTTTCCAGGTTGTTGTCCAATATTCCATCCGACCTTTAGTGTTCTTAGTTTATTTTTAAATCTATTTTCTAGTTATGTTTCTTTGTTTTTTTTATTATGCCTTGATTAGAGTCATTAGGTAATAATTATGTCTTTGTTTTGAACCATAGATTAGATTGTTTTAAAGTATTTATTAAGCTTTATTTTTAATCTTCTCTTTCTAACTCGTGCTTTGAATTATGCATTGTGATTTTGTTCTTTTTAATTTCTTATTTTCTTCTATAATATTGTTGTAATGTTTTGAAATTATGTTTGATTTATTTCGTTGTATTTGGATTTGTAGGGTTAAAGGTGTGAATTACTAGTACACTAGTATTTTATCAATTTTAGTAAGACTTGTTTCTTTCACTTTGTGATTATTTGAAAAGACTTGTAGAAAAGAACTTAAAATTATCTTTATTAAGTTTTCTACTTGTTTTTTATTTAATTATCGTTATTAAGTTTTCTACTTGTTTTTCTTTATTCAGTTTTTCATTTACTTATTCGTTAAGCCTTTCTTGAACCCCAGTTTTTAAGTATTTGTTGATAATACATTTTTAGTCAGAAATTATTTGTTTATGGATTGTCTAGTTGTTGTGTTTATATTTTCAAATACGAATTTTCTATGAATATTTTGCCCTTGAAGTTATTTACTAAGTTTTTTTATATTTCCATTTGTTAGTTAAAACAACATAGTTTGATATTGTCTTAGTCCAATGTTTTGTCTTAGTTCAACCATATTACTAATTTAGGAATTTGACTCAGTTTTTCATTTTGAAGATTTTTCAATCTTTTGTTTGTTAAAGTATTTCTACAATGCCCTAGGAACCCCTCTACCTTTGCATATATTTTGTAGCAACTCGAAGTCTACCAACCCCGGTTGATAATTAAATATTAGGTGTATTCAAGATAGTAGAACACATCCAAACATTTTGGTATTAATTTAAGTCAAGATTGCACCCAGTAGACAAGCATAATTTTCTTGGACCAAAACTCCAGCGATGGCATTTTCAGATGCCAACACATAGAGAATGAAATCCTTAGTGAAGTCAGGTGGAGACAATAATGGAACAGATGCCAGAGATTGTTTCAATGCGTCAAAAGCATCTTGTGCATGCTTATCCCAAACAAACTAAATGTTGGTATGGAGCAGTTGTAAGAAACCATAGAATTTCGTCGTCGATAGTCCAGAATGAAATGGCGAAGTAAATTGGCCTTGCCTTGGAGACTGTGCAGTTGGCACAAAGAAAGTGGTCAGGGAACATTCAAGATTTCTTGAACCTTCAGAGGCTCGACCATGATCCCTTTGTGAGAGAAGATAAACTCGAGTAAATGCCCAGCTAGGACACAAAACACACAGTTAAGAGGGTTCAAGTAGCCATTGTATTTATGACATCTTAAGAAGACTTGTCGTAAGTCATCTAGATGCTATGAATGCTTCTGAGAGCGATCCATGAGGTCGTCTAAGTAGACAAATATGATATGGATAAGGTCATGGAAGTAGAACATCATGGCCTGCTGAAAAGTGGCTCCATCATTTTTAAGGCCAAATGGCATGAATCAATACGCAAATGTGCCCCACGGGGTTGTGAAGGAAGTCTTATACTGGTCTTCTTTCCATATTTAATTTTGGTGATAGCCAAAAAGCTATCCATGAAAGAAAAGACTTTATATCTGGTACAGGATTCAATGCTCTAGTCAATGAATGGAGTGGGGAAATTTTCCTTGGGACATGTTAAGTTCAAGACATGAAAATCGGTATAGACATGAATGGTACCTTGTTTTTTATTAACAGGAACAGGAATGGAAACCCAAGTGATATACGCAATAGGGTATATGAAACTTTCTTTACGCGGTTTCTTGATCTCAGCTTTGATAGCAGGAGCCTTTGAGGGGTGAATGGGTCTTTTTTTTACAAACATGTGCCACATCAAGCCATGTTTCAATATGATGTTCGACAATAGATGGATCAATCTGAGGCATCTCGGTATAGGACCAAGTGAAGATTTCACAGAACTCCTGAAAAAGTGCTTTGTAGGAAGCCACTTCTTCAGGGGAGAAAGATGCTCCCAGTGTAATATCTTCAACTACCTCAGGGTTAGTTGATATGTTGACCTTAATGGTTGGATAAATGTTAGCCATATTACCCTCTTCAAAGGCGTCGGGTGCTGGAATGGGGTTTTTGAACCAGACGACTTTTCCATGGATGAAGTCTTTGGATTCTACTGAGTACTGATCCAATGATGAGAGAGGTTCATCGGGAATAAAAAATGAGTGATGGTGCATATCATCCCAAGGGTACTCAGGATTTGAAAGAGCTTCAAGGATATCCTCATCATTGTTGAAACAATGCGTGGATAGATTGGAGGGATCCTCTACAATTGGGGAGATGGAAGGACTAGTGGAACTGAAGATCATGTATATGGTGTTGTTTATGTTTGAGGAAGAATTCAGAGGGTGGATTTACTCAAGGATGGCGATGTCAGACTCACGAGAGTGATTCTGAAGGTCGTGAAGGGCTGACCAATACTTGGCCAAGTCTGGGAAATTGTGAGAGTAATGACCATACAAGATGCAAACTGTACAAGGATGGTTGGTTCGCAAAGACTTGTTCTTAACCATCGGTGGATCTGGGACGGTGACTACTGGAGTTCTATCAGATGTATCCATAACGTCCATGTGGGTTCGAAGGATAGGAAACTATGGAAAATTTTGTGTCACATGACCTTGGATATGTGGAAATTAAGGCCAGCAATAGATTAATTTTACTCACAACAATTAACAATTGATCATGCAAAATTGCTCACAAAAGAGATTGAAAATGGAGCTGTAACACTAAACTGTATTATGTAAGTGTACAATAGCCAACCCTATAATAACATAGGCTGATGAATAAATAGAATACATCAGGAAATCGAATGCATGAGGAAGCATCCAAATCTAGCATAAAGCAAGCTTACCAAAAATAAGCAAATCCCCCATAGGTGTAAAAAGCTGATCCCAAATATGTCATGGAGCTCACGAATTGGTAAGGGCGCATGGGCAAGATAAAGAGTGATGAAATGGCAGCTCATACATGCTTTTGCATGGAGAAAAGAGTGGAGGATGAAGAGGACAAAAAACTAGTTCACCTCACCTAGTCTAGCTATCCTATGTGCCTTAAAACACTGAAAAAGCAGGCAATAAAGCAGAAAAAGCAGATAGGTGCCTAGGAGTCCAGGAATAAAGAAGATTTGATTCCTAAGGATTTCCCAAGTGCTACATGAGTCAAATATGGCAAGTTTGACCTCTATGGATAGGCAAATAGCAACTTGCACAAGGTGGGACACATGAACTAGGCAAATAAGACAAAAATAAATGAATTAATGTCTAAGTGGGTAAACTATGGGTTGATTATTCTAACACCCCCCCTTAAGCCTGAATTTATGAGTAATATATCAAAAATATAGGGCCTAGAAACAAGGCTTAGTCACCCTTTACATACTGCATGTCCAAATAAACAAGGAAAGAGGCAAAACCAACTTGGGAAAATCCTCCCTTAAACATGGACTGTAATAAAAATTGTAGAATCTTGTCTTCACTCATGCTTTCATAGCATGATCAGAAATCCCCAGCAGTGATTTGAGATTGCTGAAGGTATTCTCACAAAATGCTTTGGTGAAGATATCAACTACTTGTTCTGAAGATGAACAGAAGAGTAGGTGAATGGTGCCATCATGCACAAGTTCTCTGATGTAGTGCATATGGATCTCAATGTGTCTGGTTCTCTGCTTCTGAACTGGATCCTTGCATATTTGAATGGTACTCTAGTTATCATAGCAGATGGTAGTTGAGTACTCAGGTTCGAAACCACACTCTCCAAGTAAACCCTACAACCATAAACATTGAGTTGCTGCATTAACAACTCCTCTGTACTCTGCTTCTATAGATGAGAGTGCAATGGCACTCTGTTTCTTGCTTGACCAGCTGATTGACCCTTCTGCAAGCATGAACACATATCCTGAAGTGGACTTTCTGTCTGTGCTATCACCTGCCCAATCACTGTCAGTAAATCCAATCAACTCAAGATCAGATTTTGCCTTATAGAAGATCCCATGTGTCCTTGTTCCCTGAACAAAGTTTAGGATCATTTTGGCTGCTTTCCAATGGATCTCTTGAGGCTGATCCATGAATCTAGAAGCCACACTTACTGCATAACAAAGATCAGTTCAAGTATGTGTCAAATACAACAAACAGCCAATCAATTTCCTATACAGTGTATTGTTTACCATCGGTGAAGAATCAGCTTCTTCCAGCTTTACTCCTGAAAGGAAAGGAGTTTTGCTTGCTTTGCAATCATTCATTTTGAATTTGTTCAGTAAGTCCAAGGCATATTTGGACTGGTGCACCTTGATTCCAGCTTTGGTTTGAGATATCTCAAGCCCCAAAAATTGACTTAAGAGCCCCAAATCTGTCATGGAAAAGGCTTGGTTCATAGCTCCTTTTAAGGAAGCAATCTCAGCCTGTGAGCTTCCTGTAATGAGGAGGTCATCAACATATAACACAATGATCATTAATGAACCATTAACTAACTTCAAATAGACATTTGGATCTGATTTGCACCGAACAAAATTCAGTGATAGCAAGAAGCTATCAATCTTGGCATACCAAGCCCTGGGGGCTTGCTTTAGCCCATACAATGACTTTCTCAACCTGCACACAAGAGAAGGGTTAGTAGAAAAACCTTGAGGCTGTTTCATATATATCTCGTCAGTGAGATCTCCATTCAGAAAGGCACATTTTACATCCATGTGATGTACCTCCCATTGCCTTGAGGCTGCAATGGCTAGAGCTAGCCTGATGGAGTCCATTTTTTCCACTGGGGCAAAGGTCTCATTGTAATCTATGCCATGAACCTGTGAGTAGCCATTGGCTACCAATATGGCCTTGTACTTTAGTGGTGAACCATCAGCAGCAAATTTTGTCTTATAGACCCACTTACACTGTACTAGTTTTCTCCTTGGGGGAAGATCCACTAGCTCCCATGTGTTGCTCTTCTGGAGTGAGTTGAACTCCTCCTTCATGGCTATTTGACATCTTAGATCTCCTACTGCTTCTTCATATGTTTGAGGATCAGACTCCACCATCAAATAGCATGTTTCAGCAAACATAGGATCCTTCATGCACAGACCACTCTCAAATTGAGACTCTAGTCCTCCTTGGGTCATTGGGATCCCCAGCTAGCTCACCTGCTGCATGTAGTGTCTTGGATGCCCATTTTGGCCTTGTGGGGCTGTTAGGGTCTCCAATAAACTCATCTCCATAAAACAAATCAGAATCATCATGTTCAACAAACTCTTTACTTACTTCTTGAGGTTCAGGTGGTGAAGAGGCTTCACCAACTTCCACTTCTGCAAGGGGTTCTTCTTCAAACTGAACACACCTTTCGATGAAGGATTTATTTGTGCTCAAATTTATAAACTTGTACCATTTGAATCTTCAGAGTATCCAAAAAAAATACACTCTTGGATTTGGGGCTGCAAAGCCTTCCTCTTCTCTGTCGAGATTCTAGCCCATGCCTTTGAGCCAAAAATCCTGAAATGGGACACATCTGGCTTGTGTCCACTCCATGCTTCGAAGGGAGTCATACCATCAAGATATTTGTGAGGCACCCTATTCTAGATATAGGCCACATAGTTGATAGCTTCGGCCTAGTATTTTGGTGGCAAAGTTTTGGCCTCCATCATGCATGTTGCCATCTCCTTCAGTGATCTGTTCTTCCTCTCAGCAACACCATTTTGCTGTGGTGTGTAAGGGATAGAATGCTGCATCTGAATACCTGCATCTACACAATAGTTAATAAACTTAGACTTGAAATACTCACCACCATTGTCAAATCTGAGGGCCTTGAGTTTCCTTCCAGACTGGTTTTCAACCAAAGCCTTAAAGACTTTGAATAGGCCAAAAACTTCAGACTTGTGTTTCAGGAAGTAACCCAGCAATACCTGGAAAAGTCATCAATGAAGGTCAATGCATATTTGGCCTGACTCATAGACATATGAGGGAATGGACCAGCAACATCACTGTGGATCAGCTCGAGGGGTGCAGAGGTTCTCTCATGACTAGCTCTCTCAAACTTATGCTCTGGGTGTTTTCCTAGGATACAACCTTGGCAGACTCCTTTGGAAAATTTTATCTTGGGCAACCCTATGACCATTTCTTTCTCACTAAGATCAGACAGATACTTGTAATTTAGATGGCCAAATATTTCATGCCACAGCTTGCTGGCTTCATTAGCATGAATGAGAAGAGCAGAGGGGTTTGAGTAAGGTAGGAAGTGTGAGAACATGTATACCTTTTAAGCATGATTCGCAACTCCTTTTGCAATGACTCTACCAGTTGAAATCTCTGTGATCTCAACTTCATCGGGGGAGAATATGACCTTCTTAGGAGACCCAGTGTGGGTCATCTGGTACACTGACAGGAGGTTGCAGGCAAGACCAGGGACATATAGCACATTGCTAAACTGACCATGATCAAGATCTATCCTTCCTTTGCCTTTACTTTCAGTGAGAGAGTCATCTCCCAGTACAATAGATGGTCCTTTCAACATATCCAATGAGGAGAAAGCCTCCTTAGTTGAAACCATGTGTCTTGAAGCTCCAAAATCTATGATAAAACTGGGTGAGCTTGATGTGCCAGCAACTAGAGCATGAACTCTCTCTTTGTCATTGGAACTTGATCCTCCTTCTCTCTTCTTTGAGCTTTCTGGAAGGGAGATGCCATTCTTCTCCAGGAGATTGGTCAGCATGTCTATCTGCTTTTTCATACAAGAGCTTTCAGTGTGATTTCCCTTATTGCAGTATGCGCACTTGTTCATTTCACCTTTGTTCTTCTTCTTCTGGTTATTCTTCTTGGGACCTTGTTAATCCTCCGGAGACTGTTTCTTGTCTCGCTTTTGCTCAGGTGGCTTTTTAGCTTTCTTTTTTCTTTTTGAATCCACCCTTGAATCTCCAGCAATCAAATCTTGATCTTTGGATGGTTTGATGGTGCCCTTCATCACCAGCTTGTCATGTTCTTGTGTGAGAGATTCCATGAAATATGCAAGGCTAGGCATCTTTCAGGTTCAAGCTATCAGTTTTGTGGCATAGAAGGTCGAAACAAACACTGAATAATCAGGGCCCAGCTTCGAGAGGATGGCCAGTACGAGCTGATCATCTTTCTTTTCAATACCACACTGTTTCAGCTGCAAAACTAGTGCTTTGAACTTGGAGAAATATAGCTGCAGGGATTCAAAGCTTGTTGGACTCAGAGAAATCAGCTCATTCTCGATTTGATGTCCCCTCATCTCATCTGTCTTTCCAAAAAGATCAGCAAGTTTCTCCCATACTTCATTCGGTGATGTCAATCCATCGAGATGGAAAAGGAGGTCTCTGGAAATACTCAGGCACAGGAGGCCATAAGCCTCATCCCTCCTTTTGTGCTATTTTATCTTCTCTGCAGCTGCATTGGGCTCTGTTTCTGTTGCCATAGTCACCCTGTAGAGGCCTTTCGCTCTCAACAGTATCTCCATCTCTGCTTTCCATTCAAATAAATTGAAAGGAGTCAAGATATTTTTCTGTGATTGATCCATAGCTCTAGAAAATCTGTCCCGGCTGTCAGTAGAAGGCTCCTAGTCTTGATGTCGAACAAAACAATTTTTGAAGGAGAGAAACAACCTACAATGGCTTTGATACCATGTGGAAATTAAGGCCAGCAATAGATTAATTTTACTCACAACAATTAACAATTGATCATGCAAAATTGCTCACAAAAGAGACTGAAAATGGAGCTGTAACACTAAACTATATTATGTAAGTGTACAATAGCCAACCCTGTAATAACATAGGCTGCTGAATAAATGGAATACATTAGGAAATCAAATGCATGAGGAAGCATCCAAATCTAGCATAAAGCAGGCTTACCAAAAATAAGCAAATCCCCCATAGGTGTAAAAAGCTGATCGCAAATATGTCATGGAGCTCACGAATTGGCAAGGGAACATGGGAAATCTAAAGAGTGATGAAATGGCAGCTCATACATGCTTTTGCATGGAGAAAAGAGTGGAGGATGAAGAGGACAAAAAACTAGTTCACCTCACCTAGTCTAGCTTTCCTATGTGCCTTAAAACACTAAAAAAGCAGGCAATAAAGCAAAAAAAGCAGATAGGCGCCTAGGAGGCCAGGAATAAAGTAGATTTGATTCCTAAGGCTTTCCCAAGTGCTACATGAGTCAAAGATGGAAAGTTTGACCTCTATGAATAGGCAAATAGCAACTTGTACAAGGTGGGACACATGAACTAGGCAAATAAGACAAAAATAAATGAATTAATGTCTAAGTGGGTAAACTATGGGTTGATTATTCTAACAGGATATTGCATAATACGCAAGGGGGAGATAGATGAGGTTTATTCGTTGCTTTTGTGGCCTTTCCCCCAACCTTCTTTGGAGGAGGAGGGGTAGGCATGGAGACAGTAGTAGTCTTTGATGGACCAGGAGGTAGGCATGACAATGTCTCAATGGGTTGGATGGGAGTAAGAAAAACCTGGGGAACTAGGGGTTGAGTGGGTGGATTGAGGTACCACACAGGAATTCCTAATGTGAAATTAGGTAAGTTGAGATTATCCATGACAGGATTTCTCACGATGCCAGATGGTGAAAAAAGGAAGGGAATCATGTGTACCAGGAAGGAACCCCAATAGTTCCCTAGTGACTATGGTTGGGGTTGCGACTGAGGGTGCGATGTGGTTTGAATGGTACCAGACATGATGGTACACAAATCCGATACATCATTCTATGAAGGTGGAGCTGGTAAGGACAAAAAGGTGTATGTTATAGGAGTGTTGGCGAACAAACCCCGGCCAACAGTAGATAAAGATGGAATGGACACGTTGTCGATGGTGGAGTCGATAGTCAGAAGGATGTGTTCCCACGTGGTAGGCCCCTTAGGATCACAGTATGTCAACTGATCGACAGTCATGATACTCCCATCATGAGGGAACATCAGTAGTCAAAAGATGGTAGAGTCCACGGCTCGCATGGTGTACATATAGCTATGTCCTAGGAGGAGGTTGTAATCAAGTTGGGCATTGAAAAACTCAATGTTAATCAACATTGTTTTACCATCTAACTCAAAAATAACGTTCATGAGAATCCCCTGTGGTGGAGTAGAGAGGCCATTGTAGGTGCAAAGAGCAGTGGTGTAAGTTTTAAGAGTAGGGGATCCAAGTTTCTGCCGAACAAAGATTGACATGACGTAGGTGGATTCCCCCTCATCAATAATGCATTGATGTAAGACCAAATTTTGAATTGAGACCGGAACTTGGAAGGTGATGGTAAAAAGAATCCTGGGCTCTCCTTAATCCAAGTCGAAGGTGATCAACCTAGAATCAGAGGGATCAACGACACCTAGCATAGAAAACAATGCTTTACACTGTGGTGGGAAAGTTTTAAGCACTTCCAAAGTAGACATGGCTATAGGGGATTGGGCCAAGTCATCAACTATGTTGTAGTTGAGGGAAGCTCTAGCAGTAGCATTGTTTGTGACACAGCGCATAGGAAACTATGGGACTCTAGCCGCCCCATCTGCAGGGGGTCTCGGTAAGTGGAGAGACATGTCAGAATTGGTAGAGGTAGACATCATTGATGGGTCAACAGACTCTGTGGTGGAGCCATATTGGTTGTGTCAAGTCTGGAGGTTGAATTTGGCTGACAATGTCATGAGGCGATGGACACTAGCCTGAACATGTGGGGCCATAGTAGGATCTTTGCGAGCAGGTGCAGCCAAGGGTTTGGTTGAAACCATCCCTTGGTGTGGTAGGGGGTTTTAGATCACCATAGGCAGAGGACCTGGTGGCACATGGTTGGGATGAGTCAGAGCCGCTATGTTTGGATCATGTTGATTGTCATTTTGAAGGAGTTGTTGGACACAATCCATGTGAGGACACTAATGAGTATAATGACCATAGGTGTTGTAGATAGCACACGGATGGTTGGTCCATAACTGTGGGTTCTTTCCAGGTCAATTTGGATGCTGAAGATTCTGTGCAAGAGGTTCGACACCATTGTTGTTTGGAGGGTTGACCTGTTGGCCGCCTTCTTGGGGCTGGTTATTGCCTCGATTTCTACCTCTCTTGTTCTTTCCCTACCCTTGTTGGTTATTGGGGGCAGGTTGGTTAGGGATATTTTACTGAGCATAAAACTTTCCTATAGAAATGGGAGGAGTCGGGGTTGAAGCTAGAGTGGGTTGCACAAGTGGTGCATAATAGACTGAAGGAGCTCGAGGGGCTACAAATCTAGCCATCTGAACAGAACAAGAATGTGTCGAACAAGTCGGTCCATGAACGTGAGGAGGTTGTGCAGAAGGTGCATAGGATGGGGTGGCTCTAGACTGAGTCATCATGCATGAGTAATCAGGGGCATACCCTAGTGGAGCATAAGATGGAGTAGCTCCATATTGAGCCATCACATGTGAGTAATCGGGGGAATAATTGGGTTGGGAAACATGATGGGTGTTACCCGGGTGTGGCGGCATCATGGGAGAGGCCACGTAAAAGTGGGGTTGTAAGGTAATAGATCCGATGACTCCATCAGCAGCGTGAGATGCCCCTAGTGTATCATGGTGAGAGGTGTCAGCTTGGGGAGCATCGTGTATGATAGTGTATAAGTACTTTGACTAGGCATAGATCAAGTCAAACTGTTGAGCCTTCAGGATGGCCTTCTCCATGTTTTGGGGTCGCTTAGATGCGACGTCCTCAACTATAGGGGGGAGTAAGATTTTGAGAAACCAGTTAAGGAAGATCCCATCATCCAATTGGATCTTACACAATCTACATCAATGTCACCACTCATGGATATGATCCATGATGTGGGTAGTTGTGGTTTGGTGACAGGATAAAAGGATCTCCACTCCTTCGTCATATCAAATAGGTAGCTAAAAGTATTGAAGGAACATTGAGGTAAGTGGGGAGATATCGGAGTAAGTGGAATGAGGCATCTCGATGTACCATTTGGCTGCAGCACCCATAAGTGTGCGCTAGAACAACCTCAATCTAACAGAGTCATCCATGATGTTGTTCGATGAACACCACAAGTGGAAATACATGATGTGGTTCTGAGGGTCCTCACCTGCCTTACCCTTGAAACTTTGGGATGTCTGAGGGAAGTTTTGTAGGCATGCGAGGCCAGTGTGGTCGATGACTAATGGGGTCATTTGTTATCATTGCCAAATATGGTAGGTTAAGAGTAGCCATGAAAGGTAGGCTAGAGCCGAGATTGGCTCGGGGTGGACCAGCAATGGTTCCGGTGGTTGCAGGAACATAGTTCCCTTGCATGATTGGGGGTGGATGAAGTTGAATTACCATAGTAGGAATAGTCGAAATGGACGTGGAAGGGCCACTACCCCCAGGAATAAAAGGTGGTATGGTAGGAACCACGGTAGCTAGTGTGGGGCCTCTGTTAGTAGGTAGCGTACCAGCAGTAGTGCATGCAGTGGTGATGGTTCCACTAGAAGGGATACCCATGATGATGGGTGGCAAGGATATAGGTCCACCACCAAATATCCCTCCATGGAAGGGATCTAGATGCGCACCAGCCATGGGGCTAGAAGGGGCAATGAACAAAGTGGGTTTGGATTGGTAGGAATTTGAATCAAACTCAGTGGCCATGTGTAGCTCTGAAGGTGGTGAGTGATGTCGAATATGGATTCGACGGTGACCCGAGACAGGCACGATCTGGCTTCTTGAGCCAAGTCACATGTATCAGGGATAAATTCACGACCTAGGTCACACTTATTGGGTGAAAAGGGGTGAATGGGTCATGACTTACAACCCAATAAGTACAACTCACACCGAAAGGAAAAAATTAAAAAATACAGAGCCAACAAGGGCCAAGGAGCAGGCACTAACACAGTGAAGGTTTGGATCGGCCACATGGTTTCCCGATCAGTGACGGATGAAGGCATAAACTAAAGACAAACCTATAGCAAACCTGCAAAAATAGGGATCCTGGAGGATCAACTAATGGAGCCGCGAAAACTGTAACAGGGATTTCTCTCCTGTTACGTGCAAAGAACTAGCCTTAGATCAATGTGATCATAAGGAAGAGTTCATGAAAAATATTTTTGATTTTTTTCTAATATACAATAGCTAAACTAAAAAAATACAAACAAATGAAAGTATACCTCCTTTCATGTAAAGTGGGCCACTGTGGCCGTCTTCAGAAGTGGTTTGCCTCTCCACGGGTTGGTTCTCCAATGGTCTCTAGGTGGGTACAGAGAATGTCTCAACGTACAATGTGGGAATGGTATGGTGATGGGATGATGGAAAAAGGGTGTGTGAATACCTAAGAGAAAGGGTGTCCCAACGTACTCACAAAATGAAAAATGAAAAAAAAAAGGTATTTTGGGAGAACCCTTCACAATGTATTTATAGAATGGTTCTAGCGTTTTTTCACCCAATGTGGTTACCCATGGTATTTTCCTATGGTTTTCTAGTCCTTTCTCTTTTTTAGGTTTTTTGCACCCTTTTTAGGGTTTAGACCTCTTTTTAAGGTTTTTGACCAAGCTTTTTTGGAGAGAGTGAGGGTAAACCATAGTAAATAATAATTTTTTGGACCATTTTTTGTGGAAATACAATTGTGAAGGTCAAAAGTAAGGGAAATATGGTAGGAATATGATGTATGTATATGGTTTATACCATGTAGAGATAGGTGAACATTTTTTGTGTTAACGAAATGGTTTAGGTTCTCCTACGTTGTCGATATCTGGAACCATGTTGACTTATTTTGATGGGAGATCTTTTCGGCCACATGGGATACTTCCTTCTCTCAAAGTGAAATTGGGAGGGAAGACTGTGTCGATCAAGGTCGAGGTGGTTGATGTGCCCTTTGAATTTAACCTTCTTCTGGGTCATAACTAGATTTATAATATGAAAGCGGTCGTGTCATCTCTCTTTTGAATTGTTTGTTTCCATTTTGAAGGGAGGATTGTCACAGTCGCACAAAAATATTTTGATCATTCTGGTGCGAACACATTATCGGGAGCTACTATCCCGGTTATCAATAATTCTCAGCCGATAACTGAGGATGTTAGAGTGGGAATATATATGTCATTGATGGGAGATTTCAATATTTCTACACCAATTCTTACGATAGGCTCCAGCCTTGGTAGTGAATCACCATCATTGAGTTCTATTCCATTTCGCGTTTCGCATTTGGAGGATCCTTGGACTCTCCCTTCTCCGAGCACTTTAGATGAAGATCCTAGACTAAAAAAGATGGACATGCCATTATCTACAGTGGCGATTTCATATCAAGCCACTCTTGGTCCCATTGTAGATCCTAGTCCTTCCTCTTTGCGGACGAAGGAGGAAGACTCGTATGCACCTCCTGCTTGGGAGATCACTTCATCACACTCTCATGATTGCTTTGATGACACTTTTCCTTCTGATGAAGCTATCATCAAAGCCATGAATGGTTTAGATGAGTCTTGGGAGGAGTTACACCACCACTCTCACTTTCTCCTAGATCTTGAATGTATTGAGTGTGATGACTATAGGGCGATCCTTAGCGAGAAGGTTGGTATGCCCATGGTCCCATTAGGCATTCCTAGTAAGTTCTTCTAAGGGAACATGGCTAATCTGTCACCAAATATCCCTATCAAAATTTCTCGAACTCATGGAAAGATTGAAAATGTTTACATCAGGGCGGATTGTTCCCCCAATGAAAATGAGGCATGCATTGAGCTCTTCAAAGAATTTCGAGTTTTTTTTCTTGGTCATATGATGAAATTCTAGGAATAGACCCTCACATTCTTAAACATGAGATTAAGACCTATCCGAATGGTAGACCTGTTCAAAATGCTTGCGAGAGATGAATCCCCATAAGGCACCCGCTATTATGGTAGAGATAGAGAAGTTGCTTAAGGATGGCTTTATCTATCTGGTTCCCTTGACTAAATGGGTATCCAATCCCATTCTGGTTGATAAGAAGCAGGGGACTATCCGTGTGTGCACTGATTTTTGAGACTTGAACAAAGCTTGTCCTAAAGATAACTTTCTCACACCATTCATAGTGTGTGGGAAGTGAGGTATTTTTGTTCATGGATTGATTTTCAGGGTAAAATCAGATTCATATCAAACCTGAGGATCAACATAAAATGGATTTCATTTTTCCTTGGGGTACGTTTGCTTACTGAAAAATGACTTTCGGCCTCAAAAACGTCGGAGCTACTTTTCAACGAGATATGACCTTTTCTTTTCACGACCTTAAGTGAATTATTGAAGTGTATCTTGATGATTTAGCTTCTCACTCTCATTTGAGAGTGGATCTCCTAACCATCTATGCTTGGTTTTCGAAAGATGTCACCGATATCAAATCCGTTTAAATCCTCAAAATTGCATCTTTTGTGTGAAAGTAGGTCTCTTACTGGGGTTTATAGTTTTGAAGGATGGAATTAGGGTCAACCCTCTTAAGTTTGAGGAAATACTTCAATTGTCTGCCCTGCACACTATTATACATCTTCAGAGTTTGCAAGGGATGGCTAACTTATTGCAGAGGTTTGTTGTCAATTTTTCCAATTTGACCAAGGGTTTCATGTGCCTTTTGAAGAAGGACACACCTTTTATCTGGGATGAGTGAGCTCGAGAGTATTTTGATGCATTGAAGAAAGCCTTGGCATAGGCTCCTGTGCTTAGTCCACCTGACTATAGCCAATATTTCTTGTTATATGTGGCTGCATCTCAAGAAACGATTGGTATGGTTTTGGTTGAAGAGGATGAGGGGAACTATGAGAAATCTATTATCTTAGTTGAAACCTCATTGACAGAGAACTTCGTTATACTCATATAGAGAAGCTAGCCCTAGCTACCATCCATGCGGTTCAATAATTGAGGAATTACAAACTCCTTCGCCAGACTTTGGTTTTGGCTCACATCAATCCATTTCAGTTCATCCTCACCAAAATGATGATAGGGGGGAAATGCAATAAGAGGATTGTGATTTTGCAAGAATTCAATCTCGATTTTATTTTGGAAAAGTCGAAGAAATCGTTGATTTTTGCGGAGCTCATATCATATTTTCCCAGTTTGGATGAAGTCGAGGTTCATGAAGACTCTTTTGTGGATGAGAAAATTTCTCTCATTTTGACTATGGACCCATGGTATAGGAATATTATCATCTATTTGCAAACTTTGAAGGTTCCTCCTCACCTCTCACAGGATGATCGTCAACAGTTACGTCATGTGGCTAAGAATTACCTCATTTTTTGTGACACTTTGTATCATCGTGGGGTTGATTCCATTTTTCGTCGATGTTTGACTCATGAGGAGGATGAGGTTGTGTTGAATGATTCTCATGGAGGGGCATGTGGTGGTCATTTATCTGGGCTTGCTATAGCCCAAGACATTTTGAGAGTGGGTTATTGTTGATCATCGATCTTCAAGGATTGTGTCAATTTGGTCAAGCAGTGCCACCCTTGCCATGTGTTTGCATGGAATATGCACTCACATCCTGACCCATTACATCCCACTATCACCATTGGTCCCTTCACCAAGTCGGGGGTTGATTTTATGGATTGCAACCCAGCTTTGGCTGGGGGGCATCATCACAATTTAGTGGTTGTTGATTACTTCACGAAATAGGTAGAGGATATGCCCACTATCAAAGCCAGCAGTGAGATAGCCTCGCATTTTGTTTTCAATCAGATTATCACCCAGTTTGGTATCTCGAGGGAGCTTGTCACAGATCATGGTGGGCACTTTCAAAACAAGATGATGGCTGAGCTATCTTTGAATTTGGGATATAAGAAAGAGTACTCCTCTTCTTATTATCCTCAAGCGAATGGAAAGGTTGAAGCTGTGAATAATTCCCTTAAGTCCATTCTCCAAAGAACCATCACACAAAGCAAGACTAAATGGCATATGATGTTGTATCATGCTTTGTGGACTTACCGAACCGTGGTTACGACTGCCACTGGTTTTTCTCCATATCAGCTAGTGCATGGGGTGGAGTCGATTTCATTGATTGAATTCGAAATCCCTTATTTGAAGATAGCAGTAGAAACTTTTCCAAAAACTTCTGAGTTAGAGGAATGGCTAGTCCGCTTAGAGAAACTTGATGAGCAGCATCGAGATGTCTTAGTGGTTCTTCAAGTAAACAAGCGTCATGTTAAGGATCAGTATGATAAGTCTGTTCGTCCCCAGAATTTTAGTGAAGTTGACTTGGTTCTCTTGTATGACCAATATACTGAACTGTTAGGGGTGGGAAATTTCAACCCCATGTGGCATGGGCCTTGCATAGTCAAATGAGTGTAAGATAAAGGGGCTTGCTAGCTAGTATATTATGAGGGGATAGCCTTGGTGGAGCCTAGAAATGGGCTCTATATTAACAAGTACCATGCCTAATTCTCAGTCAAGGCTGATACTTAGTATACTATTGTACAGTTGCATAGTTTAGTTTTGGTCTTCTTGTGGTGATTGGGTTGGTTGACTTGGTTCCGTTTGTTGTGGAAGATGTCGACAAAGTCTTTGGTATATGTAGGATATGTTGACGGTGCCAGCCACCACACCTAGAACTCAACCTCGGCTGCTTGGGTGATCTATACTCCTACTAATCAAGTTTTCTCTTCCGGAGGTATATGTCTCTGGCCCTCATCGAACAATATTGTTGAATATAGTGTCATGATTTGTTGATGTAATTGTAACTTCGGAATGTATTCACTTGTATTTCTTATCTATTGTAACCCGATGTTCATTCCGAGATGTATTATAGTGTATTTGAGTCATGTCATGTCCCGATGTTCCGATCGGGAAGTTTCTACAATGAGAAAGTCATGTCAAGTCATTGTGGGTAACCCTCTTATTGGTCAAGGGTTAATGTCCCCATAGTTGTGGGGCCCTTGGGTTATTAGACTATCCTAGTGAAGTAGGCCCTAGGTGAGTCATTGTAAGTCGGGGCAATAGTCCCCACCATTGTGTTACCCTCCTATTGGTTAGAGGAGCCAAAGTCCCCACAAGTGGTGGGGCACTAGGGTTATTAGAAACTCCTAGAGATGTCGGCTCTAGTAAGTAATTGTTAAGTAAGGACGACATGTTGGAGAGCACTTCAAGTGAATGGAAGAATATAAATAGAGAGTGAGAGCCTCTCTATTTATCTCACTTGCAATACTCACACTCACTTATGGGGGGTGCATGAGTGAGAGGAGAGGCTCTCTCAGTGTGAGAGAGAGAGACTGTTGCTGTGTGGAGATCATCTTAATGTCTTGGGGATTGTACTATTTTGGTGTTCATTCTATCTCTGAGGAAGTTGCTGGGTTTTCTCCTTTATGGTTTCCCCGAGGAAAACTCTTTGTCTCTTGTCTCTTGTGATGTGCTTATGTTTTATTGCTGTGCTTGTTATTCTCTCAGTGAAACAATCCTAAGATCATAATGCTAGCTTATATGATGAAAAACTAACATGGTATCAGAGCTAACCTAAGAAGAAGACATTGTGCAGCTATAGAAGCTAGGGATTCTTACTTTTTGGGTCTCTCTCCATAATCTATCAGCAAAAGTATGCTAGGCTGACTCTCCATTGAAGGGCGCATCTTTCTGTCGAAGCGGAATTCGATTCTGAGCATTTTCAAGTTTCGATGTGGAAATTAGGGCTTTATATAAAAGAGTAATTTTTGAGTGATACCAGAATAAAATTGTTCTCCTCATAAAAACTGAAGTTTAGAGACCTGGATCAAGAAATTTGGTTGGGTGAAACTCTGGGAAAGTCAAACCCTAGTTTGACCCTGAGCTCGAAAAAACCCTAAATACTAAAACTGATAAGTTTCGGCACAGTCACTATATTCCAAGTTTGGAGACTTCTAAGAAGCTGAAAATTGCAGGGACCAAATATAAAACCCTGATGAACACTTTCGCCAAACATCAGCCTCAGATTCACTATATTCTGGGAGATATGATCCCTCCAAGTTAGGGTTCTAGCCTCTTCCAGAATTCATCCCTAAATAGGACGCCTGGGAATAATTGCAATATATTGGGATACAGAGGTCCAAATTAAATTCCTGAAGATGTTCCAGAAATTACACAAACTCTAATTTCAATGTTCCAAAGATCAGACTCATAAGATGAACCATTGACACGTGTCATTCTGTACAACATCGTTGTTCTGAACAGTCCTGTAACAGGTCACCTTGGGAAACGGATCCTAAATACCACATCGTGAAACCAATTCTGATGAAACCTATGTTGTTAGATCCGGGACATGATATGTTACCTCAGTACGAAATTTCAGACACAGAGGATCAGTAATTTTGGATATATCACAGAAACAGTAACTGGAATTTCTGCAAAAGAAATTGGAAATCTAGGGCTTCCTGTTCCAGGAGCTCCCCTCCACTGTTTTCAGAAAAGGAGTACATTGGACAGCTCCATTTGAAGAGATCTATCTGTTTATCCAATCAGATCTAAAATATTCCAAGTTTTCAAAATTAGGGTTTCTGTGACAAACCCTAGATCAGCCAGCTCTGAAACCAAGATGGAGACCTCAAATCGGTAAGATCTAATCCTTTGCTATTTTCATTTGAGGTTCTCATTTCAAAGTGATCTATCACATCAGCTTTATGATAAGCTTGGTGAAGTTGACAACTTCCAAGCATAGAAGTATTTGATCTCTCTAAATAAAATGGATCGGACACCTACATGAGTAGAGAGGTTCCCGTTTCAGAGGGAGATGAGGCTCAAAGCCTTACTCAAGAAGAACTTGGTCAAGGCCAAGAAGATTGTGGTTGATTCTGTCACGAATCAACTTGTACTACAAGTGTCTCCCTAAAGACACCAAAGATGTTTTGATTCCTTGACCAAGCTATTTGAAGGGAAGAATAGAAACTAGAATATGACCCTAAGAAACCAGTTGAAGAATGTGAAGATCCAGAATGTAGAAACCATGCAATCATAAGAGTCTCTCAAATCAAAGAACAACTTGAAGCGGTAAAAGAAGAAGTGAAGAATGCAGAAGTGGTGATGGCCGTTTTGAATGGCCTCCCAGGATCATGGGATGCATTCATTCGAGGAATGTGTGCCAGAAGGAAGTGATTAATTTCAGTAGACTCTGGGAAGAGAACTCACAAGAAGAAGAAGCTCGAGAAGAGAAGGTGGGAGCAACTGAAGATCAAGCTCTTACCATCCAAAGAAGATCCCTCAAGCAATGAGGAATATGAAGAACTCAACTCTTGAAGAAATTCTTATCCACCTTAGCTTTTGGATAAGAAACGATGCTATTATGAATGAAGAAGACGATGAATCTGAAGACTCAAGAAGGAGTCTACCCACGAAACAAATAAAGATAAGTATTCAATTGTCATTTCATGATATTGTTTTGTTATGCATTTGTTTATATTCAGTTGATGTATCATGCATGATAGGATGTTTGCATTGACGACAGTATACTACTAATATACATGTGATGGGTAAGTAGCTCATGGTTCTATACAAATTCGCCATTGCTACTTATCTAGAATGAAACCTCTTTGCTGACATATTGGATTAGTGCACAATCTCAATGTTGTCCTGGTAGAGATGGAAGGCATCTAGAAAGTTTCAGTGAGATATGGATGAATGTTGTATTGGATAAAGTAGTTGCATGATCATATATTTATGCATAAATATTTGCCAGTATGAATATTCCTTATGAAATGTTCTAACCATACAAATGCATTTGACTTGTAGGAAAGATCGCATACATAATCGCCTGCAAGCAAAGAAGGATGAAACTTGTTCCGAAGAACAAGTGACGACAGTTCAAGATGAAGAATAATATGATGAATGTAGCGACATCATTGATGCAAAATATTCCAACTATGAAGAAGTAACCAAGAAGACCAGCTGAAGAAGAATGATGTCTAGGATGCAGTATCGAGACCTGAAGAGAAGTTCGTAGTTCCATCATGTAGTAGATGGAAACATCGTGGGATACAAAGCAAGATTTGTAGCACAAGGCTTCTCACGAAAAGAAGGCATAGACTACGAAGAAACACTTACAGCTACTAGAAGTGAAGTCACATGACATGATCATGTGTGCAAATGAAAGAAGGCCTTGTACATGCTTAGAAAACACCCATGGGATAACACATACATGATGAGCTTGATGAATATCTTAATCTTTGCTACAAGGTTGATAAAGGATGACAAGCTCACAGATGGATGTGAGAAGAACTTTTGGAAAAGTTTAAAATAGAGGATCTTGGTATCCAATGATCCTAGATGGATACTACTTGTCACTCCAGTATAGAATGTTTCAGTGCATAGAGTACCGAAGACAGAGGGAGTACGATGCTTCGCTTCAGAGGGAGTGACTACAAAAGATCCTGAGGTTCGACATGGTACGGTAGAATTGATAGCTTTCTATCCAGTTTAGGATTTACCAAGAGTAAAGCAGACTCCAACCTTTACTACAAGGTTGAATATGGCAACCCAATGATGCTCCTACTGTATGTAGATTATCTATTTGTGACAGGTACAGATGGGTTTATTGCTGATATGAAGAGAAAGTTTGCTGCTGAGTTTGAAATGAAGGACTTGGGGATGATGCATTACTTTCTAGGTATGGAGGTGTGGCAGAGTACAGATGGAATCTTCCTTGGACAAGGGAAGTATGCAGTAGAGATCCTGAAGAGGTTTGGGATGATGGACTGCAAAGTTATGGCCACACCTATGGCATCGAACCTGAAGCTATTGAGTGATGCTTCATCAGAGTCAGTTGATGCTATGATGTATCGTCAGATGATTAGGTCATTGATGTACTTGATGAACATGAGACCAGACATTTGCTTTGTTGTGAACACCTTGATCCAGTACTTGATAGATCCGAGTAGTGTTCACTTGACTGCTACAAAGCATATTCTGAGGTACCTGAAGGGTACAGTTGATTATGGGCTCAACTACGATGCGAATCAAAAGATTAACCTGGAGGGTTATGTTGATTTAGATTGGGCAGGCAGTGCCATCGACAGGAAGAGTACTTCAGGATGTTGCTTCAGTATGGGATCAGGAGTGATCTCTTGGTTTAGTAGGAAGCAATCCTGTGTGGCACTGAATATAGCTGAAGCAGAGTATGTCGCAGCTTGTTCAGCTAGTTGTGAGGCAGTATGGCTACAGAAGCTATTGTCTGATATATTTGATCTCCAGTTGGATGCTACTTGTATACATTGTGACAACCAGAGTTGTGTGAAGTTGTTAGAGAATCCAGTTTTCCATGACAAGTCGAAGCATATCGAGATCAAGTATCACTATATCATGGATATGGTGCAGAGAGGAGCAGTGAAGCTCCAGTATGTTGCGACAGAGGAACAGATAGCTGATATATTGACAAAGCCATTGGCTAGGCTAAAGTTCGAGTACTTCAGGGAGAATCTTGGTGTTCTCCAGGTCGAGGTTTCCTCCAAGAGAAAGTGATAAGACCCATAGCCATTCTGACATGGTGAGAGGATTGGTTCCTTCCATGGTCAGATGTAAGGGCTGAGCCATTCTATCATGGTGAGAGGATTGGTTCCTTCCATGTCAGATATGAGTGCTAAGATCCATAGCCATTCTGATGAGTAGGTCAGATATAAGGGCTGAGCCATTCTGTCATGGTGATAGGCTTGCTCCCTTTCATGTCAGATATGAGTGCTAGCCATTCTGTCGAGTAGGACAGATGTAAGGGCAATTGTCATTCTAGGAATGGAGGCACCTGGTCAGTTACCAGGAACACTCAGTATAGAACTGAGTAGCCATTCTGATGTGATAGAGGGATGTGTTCCCACTTGATCATATGTAAGGGCTGAACCATTATATCATGGCTAAAGGATTAAGTTCCTTCCATGTCAGATGTGAGTGTTGGCCATTCCGATGAGAAAGTCGGATGTAAGGGCAACTGCCATTCTCTAGGAGAATGGAGGCGCCTGGTCAGTTACCAGGTAGCTCAGTCGAGGAGGACTGGGGGCCATTCTGATATGATTTCCGGGATGTGTTCCCTCATGATCAGATGTGAGTGCACGCCCTTCCATCATTGTAAGCAGGATGTGTTCCCGCCTGGATAGATGTAAGTGCTAAGCCTTTCCATAGATGATAGTAGGTGTGTCCTATCATGCTGGTGGATGTGAGTGCTGTGCCTTTTCACAGATGATAGTAGGTGTTTCCTATCATGCTAGTGACTGTAAGTGCAGTGCATTTTCAGAGATGGTAGTAGGTGTGTCCTACCATGCTAGTGATTGTAAGTGCAGAGCCCTTTCACAGATGGTAGTAGGTGTGTCCTACCATGCTGGTGATTGTAAGTGCTGAGCCTTTCCACATATGGTAGTAAGCATGTCCTACCATGCTAGTGGATGTGAGTGCTGTGCCTTTCCACAGATGATAGTAGGTGTCTCCTATCATGCTAGTGGTTGTAAGTGCTGAGCCTTTTCACAGATGATAGTAGGTGTGTCCTATCATGCTGGTGAATGTGAGTGCTAGGCCATTCTGATATGATTATAGGATTAGTTCCTACATTATCAGATGTGAGTGTTGGGCGTGCCTTTCTAACAAGTACGTCAGATGTAAGTGCTGGGCAAAGACCTACATGATGGGTAGGCCTACAACCAGCATGAAAAAGGGCTGGCTCTGTAGAAATTCCTGTGACGAGAAGAATCATGAGATAGCACTAGTGATGATCTAGATCGAGTGATGATCCAGATCCAGTGATGATCCAGATCCAGTGATGATCCAGATCCAGTGATGATGATCCAGCGATGATGATCCAGATCAAGTGATGATCCAGATCCAGTCCAGTGATGTTGATCCAGATCGAGAGATGATCCAGATCCAGTCCAGTGATGTTGATCCAAATCGAGTGATGATCCAGATCCAGTGATGATGCTCTATGATGATCCAGATCAAGTGATGATCTAAATTCAGTGATGACGATCCAGATCGAGTGATGATCCAGATCCAGATGAGGATGACTTACAAATGAAGATGACTTGAAGATGAAGATGACTTTGAAGATGACGATGACATAGATGATATAGAGAAGACTTGTGCTGATAAATTGTGTCGAGTGAATAACTTCCTAGTTAAGAGGGAGTGTTGATGTAATTGTAACTTCGGAATGTATTCACTTGTATTTCTTATCTATTGTAACCCGATGTTCATTCCGGGATGTATTGTAATGTATTTGAGTCATGTCATGTTCCGATGTTCTGATCGGGAAGTTTCTATAATGAGAAAGTCATGTCAAGTCATTGTGGGTAACCCTCTTATTGGTCAAGGGTTAAAGTCCCCATAGTTGTGGGGCCCTTAGGTTATTAAACTATCCTAGTGAAGTCAGCCCTAGGTGAGTCATTGTAAGTCGGGGCAATAGTCCCCACCATTGTGTTACGCTCCTATTGGTTAGAGGAGGCAAAGTCCCCACAAGTGGTGGGGCACTAGGGTTATTAGACACTCCTAGAGATGTCGGCTCTAGTAAGTAATTGTTAAGTAAGGACGACATGTTGGAGTGCACTTCAAGTGAATAGAAGAATATAAATAGAGAGTGAGAGCCTCTCTATTTATCTCACTTGCAATACTCACACTCACTTATGGGGGGCGCATGAGTGAGAGGAGAAGCTCTCTCGGTGAGAGAGAGAGAGAGACTGCTGCTGTGTGGAGATCATCTTAATGTCTTGGGGATTTTACTATTTTGGTGTTGATTCTCTCTCTGAGGAAGTTGCGGGGTTTTCTCCTTTATGGTTTCCCCAAGGAAAACTATTTGCGTCTCTTGTCTCTTGTGATGTGCTTATGTTTTATTGCTGTGCTTGTTATTCTCTCGGTGAAAAGATCCTAAGATCATAATGCTAGCTTATCTGATGAAAAACTAACATGATTGATTTATCACGCGGTGCCATCTCTCATGGTATTAAATCTCTTAAGGTACATCTAGACTTGCAGTTAGTGGTATTACAGTTAAATGGTGTGTATCGTATTAGAAATCCAATTTATTATGAATATTCTTGTGAGTAATATTGTTAGAACGACAATTTGAAAACATTACATACATTCACATTCCTAGCCTACTGCAATCATGTTGTTGATTCATATGCAAATTACGTACTAAATTGGCATTTGATACATAGACAATGAAGCATTCACATCATATTCACACATGTAAATATAAACAACCAATCATCATAAGCTTTTTTCATTCAAAATATAGTCCAAAAAGTGGTGTCATAATACATAATGTCATGATACAAAATTGGGGCTTTTTAAGCCACCAAAATATACTACATAGTCAATACAAAAAGCACATCTAGGATTCTAAGCTTCTAGAGGAGGGTGTTGATCATTTAAACACATGACAGCCATAGCTATCCTTTTGAACAACTAAACCCATGCGTGGAGTACACCTACTACCTGTCGCTGCATCGCCTTACGAAAGTCCTCAACTTGCACCATGGGAACCCTGTGCTTTAAACAGACAAAGTTTGTGTGAATGTTTTGGAGTGTATGCTCCACATCCAAACCCACTATATCATCACCTCTACCCCTTTGACATTATCGAGGGAAGCCGTATGGACATCTAGGACCAACATCTGCGTATACATGTCCATTATCAATATATGTCATCACAAAAAAACATGTTTTTTGATTTAATTATATCAAAACATACTAAATAATAAAATAAATCAAAAACAAGATAAATTCAAGATTGTCACCTATATCATCGTATGCATATCCCTATGGAATAGGCATGTCTGGGTTGCCACGAAATTCTATCCCTGCACAAGGGTAGTCATCTATGGCTACAATCTACCTGCTCCACCAGTGGAAAAATTCAAGTAGGTAGGGCATAGCCACTAGCCCTCCTCCTAGCTGTCGCATCACATTTTCCCAGCGCAACTGAGCTATATCCTGAGGACCATGAGGAGTGATCTCCACTCTTGGGCTCAGCCCTGGTATGCACTCAAATAAGAATGAACTCAAAATGTTGGCAAAACCAAAGTTTCTTGTTCTACCCAGCTTGCAGTCTATCAACTGTTGTTTCATGTTACCCAACAGCAAGGTACTCCATCCATAGATAGTGGGCCTCATGCAATCAACCACATAAAACATCAATGGTATAGAATCCTAATGGAGATATGCTAACCCCGCAATCCTGCCTAGTGCTAGTAATATGGCCTTGAGGGAAAGGTTCTGGGTAGACTTCACTGGGACCTAACTCCCAACCTTTTATCTGTCTGGGAGGAAGTATACATCAATGTACTCCTCAATAGTGAGGCCAACTCCAACCCCATGAGCTCTAATATTGACTACCTTGCCTTAGCGGGATAGTCCAGTGATAAAGTAAATATCCTCAACCTCAAGGCTAAGGGGAATCCCATCGATCTAGAAGGTCTCTGTATCCGGATCCTAGTAGTCCACCAGCATCTGGAGTAGTCTTGGCTTATCTCTTAAGCTGCCAAGATGCAAAAAAGTATATAAGCCACATGCCCTCAAAGCTTGTTGGGCCATCAGATCACCTTGTACGACACTTTCCACATCTTCATGCTTGTGTTCATGCCATTCCAAAACCATCCTGCATAGAAACACAAGATTTTGATAATTTTCCACCTCAAAAATTGGTATGTGCGACCTTGTATGCAATTGTTTCTCAAACAACCGTGAGTATAAATGAAAATCGACGGATTTCCCACATGTACTCGGCCATATACACGAAAATCGAGAGGTTTTCCATGTTTTCCGAAACACCAATTTTAGGGTGTCCAAAGATAAAAATTCATCCACTGAAAATTAAAAGAAAAAACATTAAAATGAAATAGGATGAGACGAAGAATTACCTGGCTCAGATGGTTCCTAGTTTCATGGCCCATAGCTCCCAGAATCAGTGTTTGAAGTTCATGGTTTAAATGCACTATGTGTGGTAAAAATTCCAAATGGTATGGTGAAGGGACCTGATTTACTATTTTGGACTATTTTTTCCTAATGATGTGGTGTAGGGACCTGATTTGAGCGTACTTTGACCGAGACTTTGACCCATTCGTATCTATTAAAGGTATAATTTTGAACTGGCATATAGGTTAGGACTAAACATCCGCTTGCATTATGCATTGCCTTATGACCATTCCACCTTAAATTTACGTACAAACCCACTATGTAATGTTATGGAACCTTCATACTGCTATTAGAAGTGGCATTATGTAAGTGGTAGAGCTTTCCTATCCATGGGTTCCCTAGTTAGATCTCGCTTTGTAGTTTGGTACCCATGTAGATATTTATCCACTATGTTTGGGAGTCCTTTATAGTCCTTACATCTCCTTGAGTAAGAGCTTCATATCCCTCTTGAACTTTATGTTGGCCATCTCCCACAGGGACTCCCTTGTATATCAACTTGTAATTGCATTTCATGTGTTTTGCTTGACTTATTGTGCTTTATGTCGGCTCCCCACTTGAGATTTATAAGCCATGTAGCCCAAGCTTGTCTCAATCCTAGCCAGGCAGAGCCTTTTATATATCCTTTGCTGCTTGATCATCCCTTACCGAGAGGAGACCTTCCCCCGAGTGCCCTCATCCTGCACATGCTTCCTTACATTGAGCATAGGTATGTTCCACTGCTTGGAACTAGTTTTCTTACCCACGACACTCATCTTCTCCTAGTTTTATACTATAATCACTTTTATTCTTTTTCAAGATTTCTAATATGAAAAAATTCCAAAAAAATTAAAAAAACATAAAAAACCAAATGGGAAATGATATTACTTTTGGTAGCTATCGAGTTGTGTCGCCTTCGAACAGAGCACTGTAAATCACATCCATTGGTTGGGTTATTAGTATGACTTTAGGAGTTGTACTTGTTTTCATGAGTTTTCTTCACCGACTGGTTATGCTTCCAGTCCCTATGGAGCCTCTGTCGATGCCTCCTATGTCATATAGTTGTCCCAGTTTGCATGTCGAGTCTATGCTGCCTATGTTCAGTCACCATTTTCCTTACACTCTTGTTTGAAGGAATTTTATCCTAAATCAACCATTCATCAGTCATCTTGTCTTTGCATTTCAGTCATTCCCATAAAGTTACTAGTTCATGCACATCTTGTTCCTTCGAGTTCTTCTAAATTATCCAGCGTTGTTGAGTACCTCATGTTGGTTGATGGGGGATTCCTTAATGCCCTTCTTCCAGCAGATTCCATTCCATCGACTTCATATCATTTATTATGGAGTAGGATTCTAGATTCCATTGAGTGCCTTCAGACTTGCAGTCATCAGTGGTAGGTCCTCTCACCATCGATAGTTTTGGGAATACATCAATGTCCCCTAATCTATGGATTCTTTCAAGTGTTCAACCTCAACACATCTATTTGCACTTGTTATATTGCACTCTGTACCTTTCTTCCCATTATCATTATTGGTGGGATATATCACGTCTATTAACGGTATACATCAATGAGCAATAATCAAATGATGGACCATCATGTTCGACCTTGGCACCTTTATTTGTGTGATGGGACATGTACTTGTAGCAGTTTGCATAGAATACCTATGAGCCTGGTGGCATTCCACATATGCTACCTTCTTGATCGTGCCAGTATTTATGAGATGTCATCTCTCATGACCAGCTTCTAGTATATTATCAAATATCTTCATCCACTACAGAGATCTTGTATATTGTATATTGTATGTGGCAATGACCACACATGACATTTGTATGTCATGCCTATTCATGGACATTCTACTCTTATGTATCCATGACTACTACATGTATGTTTATAGTCACATGCTGAGATTTATCATTGTATTGTACCGATGAGTGGTTGTTTCTTCCACCTGGGTCTTCATTACTCCACTTCTAGGATGGATATAATGTATTTCGGCCATCAAGTTACCCCTATGGCCTCACACATTAAGGGGCATCTGTTATAGCTGATTTTACCACACTTGGTAGATCACACCTTTATGGCCTTCCATGTCCCTCTGCAGACTCCTTGGACCCCCCTTGCTCAAGTTACACTTTGATGAACCAATAAAGTCCCTAAAAAACACCTATTTATGTGTATACACAACTTTTAATCCAATACCCGTGTGTACATGCAGCTTTTGAGCCAATACCCACGTACATCGAGAAATGTACATAAAACAAAAACATTTGGATTTATCCTCATATATTCCCAAATAAATTGACTCTTGGTCTTCCATATGCCTGGAAAACGCTCGGACTTGACCCTCCATTTCCTATTCGAGGGCAATATATTGAGCCTCTTGGGTGCATTGAAGGAGGATAATTTGGAGAGAAAGGAAACTATAGTTCATTATTGTCTCACTTGTTTATGCTTGATTTTGCATCCCTTTATCCCTTTCGAGCACACATTGTTGCTCTTCCCAAGCTTGCATTTGCTTTGTAAGCTTGCCATTGAGATGGAGGATTGAAGTGGTGGAGGCCCGGGTGGATGAATCAGTTTCTCCGTTTCAACAAGGTGCCGACAAAGTTTGTCACTATTCTACCTCTGTTTATTATTAATAGAAATATACATTTCTCATCCATTACATGTGTACAACTATGAATATTTTTTCCATGGATGTATTTATATTTTCTTATACATGATGTTTTATATACGCTATAGTAGGCCTAACACTTTGATATATATCATGCTTGTCTTGTTTGTTGTTGTTGAGAGCGAATTGTGAATGCAAGCGTGTTGGAAAAGCTCAACGAGGATCTACATCAACTGTCCAGAATAAGGTGCGCTTCATATCCCTTAGTGTTAGATGTATTTATTTCTCTTGCATAATGGAATGGATTGATTTATTGTGTCATTCAATTTGTTGTGGTGTACCCCAATCCATAGGAATTTTCTCTCTGTAACATCCACCACACATGATATCACATCATGGAAGCTTTCCCCCATTGGGTCTCCTTTTTTCAGAGTACTCTACAATGAGTCTTCCTTGGATCCCCTAGATATCACTAGTCCAGCTACCTCCCCCAATATATCTCCTTGCATTTATCTTCCTATTTTTACATCTATGATCCCTTTCCCATGAGTCAGTTTCATTTGCTTCCAGGTCAACCCTATCATCATACTTTGAACAAAGGAATTTTGAGTCCCCCATACTCTCCTTCTCTCGTTCTCTCATTCAGTGTGTTAGTCCTCTTATTGTTCCACATATTTGGTTATCTCCCTTGTGCTTCTAATCAAGAAAACATCATTTCCTTGTTAGTTGTAGGTATCCCTTTGTCGTCATCAACACATCTATTCCAGAGGATAGACCTAGAGGTCCCTGTATCTTAGTTTCATCCACCTCATTCATGAGTTCCTTGGACCACTTGAAAGGAGTCATTAGTGCCTTTTAGGTTATTTGTGTCTCATGTGCTAAACTTCAGCTACATCATCCTACCATTGATATTCGTATAGGGTATTGGTACATTCATTATTTGGTCGAAGACCCGGGTTGTCACCTGACTCTAGCACATTGGTGAGTCTACTCTGGGACCCATACAACCTCATGTCCCTTGTGATTTACGGGCTATGTTGGCAACAGTGGTTGGAAGCCTTAGTGTTATGCTTATGTTTATATCCAATACTTGATGTTGCATATTGTACAACAGAGATTCTAACTCTCAGTCATTGAGGCCATCCAGTTATGTACACCTCCAAATCCAGTAGAGCATTAGTTGTGATGATATTGCATTCCATGAGAATGATATTGTTCCTATGTATCAATTCTTCATATCAACATTGTATTCAGCCTCCCATTGAGGCCACCATTATGTATAATCACCATTTGTATATGTATTGATAGGATCCCATGTTTTGAGCCTTGATCCCCATTATTTATTCTTTTGGAATTATTACGAGCATGGGTATGCCCTAATCGTCCATATACATGTCACACATTATATGTATCTCATCCGCTTTTTAGAAGTAATAAAAAACCAAAAGCCACCATATTTCGAATAAGGAGACTCCACTTCTCCATGGTCCTCTCTAGTATCTCCACTGTTGTCACCATTTTCCCATGATCCTATGATGTCTATTGGCCATACAATGAGCTCCTTCCCTTACACATCAGGGGGCAATCTATTAACACTAAAAAGTGTTCACCTAGCTTTCCATCGTCTAAACCATAGCCATACATCATATTCCCACCATTATTTCCTTCATTTTTACCTTCACAATTGTATTTCCACTAAAAAAGGTCTAAAACATCATTATTCTTTCCCATAAATGAAGGGATGATGAGCATTTATTGTGATTTATCCCCACTCTCCCAAAAGGGTAAAAAACCTTGAAATTTGAGAATGGGTAAAAAACCCTAGATAAATACCATGGACAATAAAATACCATGGTTTAAAAAACCCTAAGGCCATACGATAAATACATTGTGAAGGACTCCTCCAAAGCACTTTTTTTCCATTTGCTATCAGTCACATCACCTACTTTTTCTGCTATTATTTCCATATTTTTCCACGTCATTTCCCATGGTGTATGTTGAGTTCACTCTATACCCATTTGGATATATTCCCCCCATTTTACAACCAATTGTTGAAGAGATTGGAGACCCAGACTGTGGAGTTGTGGAACCACTTCCAAGGACGGCTACAGTGCCCCATTTTAGGAAAGGTGTGTTCTTTGTTATTTCTTGCATTAGTTATTTTTATATATGTGAAAACCCTAAGAAATATTTTCTATTGTTGTCATGTTTATTTTTTTATTGTTGAACTCTTCCTTATGCTCTGGATGAGCTAAGGTTGGTGCTTTTGCACATAGTAGGGGATAAACCCCCACTACACTTTTTCTCCAGTGGCCAGGTATACCACCATTAGAGCTATTATTTCACTTTCATCATTATTGGGATGGAAGCTTCATTGGATGGATGTGAAGACTTCCTTCCTCAATGGTGAGGTTGAGGAATAGGTTTACATTGAGAAACCTGAGGGTTTTTTGATACATGGGAAGTATTCCCATGTGTGCATGTTGAATAAATCCATGTATCGGTTAAAGCAAGCTCCCCAAGCTTGGTATGCCAAAATAGGCAGTTATCTTCAGAAACAAGGGTTCTTGAAGAGTGACACAGATTCAAACTTGTGCTTCAAAGTAGTGGAGAACAAACCTCTGATTTTAGTCCTATGTGGGGATGATATTTTTCTCACTGGAGAGGAAATATTGATTCTTGAGTGTTAGAGAGAGCTTACCTCATAGTTTGAGATGAAAGAATTAGGTCTTATGCACTACCTCCTAGGCCTTGAGATTTGGAAGAGGAATGATGAGATATTTATATCTCAAGGGAAGTACAATGTGGAAATCTTGTGCATATTTGGCATGGTTGATTGTAAATCCATGAATACTTTGATGGATTCCAATTTCAGGAAACTCCATGAGACTGAGACTGGATCGGATCCAATGGACCCCTCATTATACATACAATTGATTAGCTCATTGATCTACCTAATACATTCGAGAACATAAATTTTCTATGCAATTAGCATTTTAAGTCAGCCTCATGACTGATCCTAGACACCGACACTGGGTTATATGTAAGCATATTTTGAGATACCTCTGCAGTACAGTTTCTTATGGACTCGGGTATGCCTCCAATGGAGGAGTGTTATTTCTTGGATATACTTATTCTAATTGGGGTGGAAGAATTTTTTATCGAAATATCACTTTCAGTTAGTGTCTCAGTTTGGGTTATGCTATGATTTCTTGGTCTAGCAAAAAACAAGGTGCAATTGCCCACAGTACTGCATAGGTCGAATACATTGTTGTTAGGACTGCTTACAGAGAAGAAGTGTGGCTGAGAAACCTACTTGGAGGATTATTTGGCGAAAATATAGAGCCTACCATGATTAGGTGTGACAATCATAGTTGTATAAATATTTCCAAAAATCATGTGTTTCATGACAAGTTGAAACACATAGAAATGAAGGATCACTTCATTCGATACATGGTCCAGAAAGGTATTGTAAAAATTTAGTACATAGCTATTGATCAATAGATTGTATATGTGATGACAAAGCCTCTATTTGTGACGAAGTTCAGACAATTTCGAGATAAGCTTGTCATGGAAGAGAATGTCTCCCTCACTGAGATGGAGTGTTAAATGTACATCATCAAGAGTCATTCTCTAGGAGACTTGTGTTGTATCAAGTATGGAACTTGTTTTGTATCAAGTTAAGGGACTTGTGTTGTATCAATTTAGGAACTTATGTTGTCTTAAGTTAAGGAATCTTATGTTGTATCAAGCTAGGATATTGTGTTGTATTAAGTCCTATTCATGAAATATGTTTGTGTTGTGATCTTGTGTTGTATCAAGATTAGGATCTTCTAGTGTATCAAGATCGAAATATTGTGTTGTATCAATATTGGAGTCTTGTGTTGTATTAATATTGGAGTCTTGTGTTGTATCAATACATGTCTTGTGTTGTATCAAGTCATGTGGATATTCTATGTGATGTATTGCTAGTCATGGTCACTATGTGTTATAAGTCTCCTCTAGGGTTTAGCTACCCCTAGAGTGACTATTACTTTAGCATATGACTATATGACCCAGGGTAATACATATGATCATTAGTATGTAACAATACTTCTAATTATGATATGATAAAATGATTAATTAAATAATACATATATGGACCATGCAATATTTAATTAATGATAAATGAGATCAGCATAGATAAAGAGTAAGGATTCAAATTTCCCATGTCAGGCCTTCAATGAACTTGAATTGCAAAGGCATGAGTTAAGTCTCGATTGTGGGAAAACAAGTTTCAGTTAATTAAGGAATATGCTCCTTGGTTTATGCAAAGTGTTTGTTCATGGATGGAATTGATTGTGAAGCACTTAAATACATTCAGTTAAAATCCTAAATAATGTTGAAGTAGATAGTTGATGATTGAGTTTAGTTCAATCAGTTTAGTTCAGTTCAATCCGTTGACATTCAGTTAAAGACAGTTAACACTTACTAAAAGAAGGAAGGCACATATGTTATGCATGGGAGAGAGTTTCAAGGTGACAACTAGGCACCAAGTCAAGGAAGGCACAAAAGCTTAATGTATGAATAGTGCACACAATGTTTATAGTGTGCAAAAGCATGTAACCATTCGCTACCCCTCATTGTATCATTGAATAAGCTTGTTATTAAAGTTATATTCACTTGGAAAGGTTGAGACAGTGTTCCTAGTGATCTATTCTCTATTTCTATATCTTATCAGGAAATATGCTCATGTATTGGAAATCATTATCTCCATTTATCTATCATACTCAAAGGATTGTTGAGTTTCTCATCCTATGGATTTGGATGGTTTTCCCAATGTGCATCTTGTGTCTTATGTGATTTAATTGTTTATGAGATTAACCTATTCTGTGATTTTCCATTAAATAATAGTTTTAAATTTCAAGCATATTCTATTTTTTATCAAACATTGACAATGTTGCGAATATTCCAAGTAGTAACTTTCCTATCTATGCAAATGTAGGCCATAGTTTTCCATAATCATCAGGAAATACACCCTCAAGCAAAATTTGAAGCATAAACTTCTAATAGGTTAGATATATCCATTTCTAGCATTCAAATACTAAATTAGATGTTGGTTTCTAGTCACACAACCCATCCTATAGAACTTCAAACATGGTCCACTATGTATTTGATCCATATGTTGAGGGCCTCTACTGGTAAGGTCGAGCAAAGAATAGTCAAGGTGGATCATGATCATGAAGTTATGCAAGTGGAATATCAATAGTTGGACATGTAGCTTCTCAATGTCATTGTTGAAAGGAACATGGAAAGGTAAAAGGACGCAATAGAGCAGAGTATTAATGCAATGTGAGAGAAATTATAAGGCATGGGGTGAGAGATTCATATACATAACCCTTCACTACTTGATTTAGTTTCATATACCTACCAAATAGTGTGGATATTTTATGCTCCTCTTAATGACTAGAAGGTATAGTTAGATGCTACTCATAATCATGGAAATTAGCATCACTAGGAGCTCATGGTTATATTACCTCCTCTAGTCAACAAAGTCATGATAGCTCGTGCTTACCTCCACACTACAATTGAGTAGAGAAAGGAAATATTTTTAGTTGCTCAAGATTGGATGGCTTGTTGGACAAGCATCAACAATTGATTGAGGCGTTGTTTGACCATATTGATATTATGAATGTAGAGTCTCAAGCCATGAGAAAGCCTTTGGATCAACAATAGAAGTACATAGAAATTCAGGTTGTCGATGACTAGCTTGATGCACTTAACAAGGAAATAGTTTCTAATAAAAAGGCCTTGATAGAATTTGATTTACACTACAAAAACTGGATTCATTTACGAAACTTAAATGGGCCATCCTGCAAAACGATAAGCGCAATGTGCTAGATAGTGAGAAGGCACGAGAATTCATCACCAATGTTACACTCTTACTAGGTAAGTGCAAGTCCTAGGTCAACAATTTGATGAGTTCCATAGAAAATATTTTGTAGTGGTACTTGAGTTGGTCCCTTAATTTGAAGTGTCGGAGGAGAATTAGATTTGATTGTATGGTGAGTCAATGGTTGTGTTTCAGGCTTGTTTTCCCCTTCATTTTTGAACATTGAATTGAAGAATAAGGACAAAAATAGTCAATGCATGGAGATTTGTGTAAGAGGACAAGAATAAATATCAAGAAGATATTAATGCATCCAAGTGGAGAAGTTGGATTATAATCATCTTGATGTGGTCATAAATGACCACTATATTTTGTATAAAACCCCATGGAGGTTTAAGGGGTGGGTTTGGGTTAGAAATATAGGAAAATATAGGAGGTTGAGTGAATAATAAGAGTACGGTTATTATATCTAAGTTATGGTATATTTATCCCTTGCATTGTAAACTATGTATGACTATTTTGGAGAAGGAATGAGAATAAAATAAAGATGATTAGGATCCCTCTTTAAATTATGTTTATGTTGTGTAATATGTGTGATGAATGAATTTTTTTGCTATGCTTATGTTTAGTCATATATTTATGTTGTGGAATGCTGTACAATAACCCTTTATTTCTTGATAGTTTAGTTATTTTCTCGATGATCCTCATGAATAGTGTTGTTTCCATATACTAGTGTTTTCTCTCATCTATTATCACTCTTAGTTTCACTTCGAGTGAGACTGTCTTCTCTTTTTGAGAAGATAAAAAATTCCAGTGCAACTAGACTAGATCAAACCTTTGTTGTCCCTTGCGTAAGGACCCTTCTCTACACTTTTCGCCAACATAGAGAAAAACATTGAAGAAACCTAATAAGATTGTATGCAATATAAGTGAAAAAAGATCATGAAAGTTTGATGGAAACATTGAAAATAGATTAATTGGGTGAATCAAAAGGTAATCAACAAGAATTTTTTCGATGAATTTTCAATCATTATGTACTTCTTAATACTAGCCGCTAACATGTTTCAAACACTCTATTTCACATTTGTTGAATGATGTACATGTACCAATAGAAAGGAAAGGGAATGTCATGCTAATAATATAAAAATTATGAAGGATGTAAATGATTACAAATTGGTACTTAGTTCATTTTAACTAGTGTTGGAAGTTATTGAAAGGGGGGGATTTATATAAAAATATGAGGGATATAGTGGAAAGAATGTGTAAATGTAGTTTCCACTTGTAGTATGAAAATCAATCCAATGAGTCCAAGAATCGGGTTATATATAAACTACAACAAGCGTTTTCAAAGAGATATTCAATGATACTTGTAATACTTTCAATACAAAAAACATACAATAACAAAAAAAAACATTTAAAAAGTATTATTCCTAAACATGTTTTTTCTATGATATGTATATACTAGTACAAAAAACTATGAAATTAATATTTCAATTATATTTACTTTCATATCAATATGAAAAATGTTTTTGTGCTTTTCATTTTTCAGGAATATTATGAAATTTCTAAAGAAAGAAACATGCGATATCCAAAACATTCTAGTAGGGATGTCAAAAAAGAGTAGAAGGAGGTGGACAAAGAAATGAACATAGTTGCATCGCAAAAGGAACAATCTCAACAAAAATGTGCATCAAACATATGTAAGCATTGTTTTTCTTTTCTTTTATGCATATCTTATTTAATGATTGCATGAAATACTAATTTTCAATTTTGTTGTTTGCGGAAAATAAAAGAAAATGAAACCCATTCAGCACATAAGACATGAAAAAAAGGAAGAAAAGGGTTGATCACAAAGTTTGTGAGTATTTAACTTGTGTTTTTTGTACTTCTTGTGATCTTGGTATTTGTTGTTATCTTCATATTTTAGTTAATTTACACTCTTCCTTGAATGTCTTCTAACAATTCCTAACATAAAAACAAGAGCCATCCAAAGAATTGATTAACATTGGGTTAGGTATGGGTTGTGAGATCAAAAGTTAATTGTGCAATTTGTAAGTAGCTATGTTGTTTTACTTCCCTCATGTTATAGTTAATAAAACAATAAGAAACCTTATGATAATTATATCTATGTTTTTTCATGGAACATAAAACTTGCAAGAAACAAAGTATGGATTGGAGCAAACAAAAGAGTTGTTGAGAGATAGCATGAAGAATGGATTTGAAAGATTGTGTACTATCTATGAATCACTTCTTGTTATGGTACATTTTTTTATTTACATAATCATGTATATTATATTATAAATGCAGATATACCAATTACACTTTATTTTTATGTTTGTTATTGGAACATGAACAAAAAGAACAAAATCAAGCTAATCAATAAAAAAATTAGCCAAATAATCCAAGTACAATATCTCCTACAAGTAATGAATAAATAAGTCATGCAAACAACTCGAGTAATGAAAATATTTCCACTTAAGAAAGATGACCAGTATAATTGAATGATCATGTAAGTTGTCTACTTTAAAATGTTTGTCTGTGAAAATCAGACAATTTTTTTAATGTATTGGACATGCTATTCCAATTAGATGGCCACATGTTACCAATAAGTGTAACAACTACATGTTGACATTTTGATTATTGTGTGCCTTTATTATGTCTCATTTCATATGACAAAGGGTCTTGTATTCCTATACAATGAAAAGAGTTGTCTATTATATTGCATTGTCCAATGTTGTAAAATGTTACATAAATGATTCAATAAATGGATGATTAAATATTACAGTGAATAGATGTGCAATCCAATGGTATAACACATTAATAAAATAATTATATCCAAATACAAAAATTCAAATTCAAATAACTATATTTTTATAGATATTCTTTGATTTTATGATAATTAATTAATTTTTTTTATAAATAAATAAAAATGAATTAAAATATAAACATATTGGTGCATTTTATTTTTTTGATCTCATGAATGGTATGGGTCATATGTAAATCATTAATGGTGATTTTATGGTATGAGGCATTACACATCAATGACTTTTACAAGTAAATTGCACCAGTGTCTCAAATTGTTCAATGCACTGGTATTATCGTGCTCAAGTACGAATAAACACTTTATATGCAACATTTGGACGGTGTGGTTATGTATCATAAACCCACCCAAGTCTATAGAACCGAGAATCCATTCATTTTTTTCATCACCATTAAATCTATCAGACACCAAGGATAATTTTAAAGAACCATACTTATTAAAAGTGTAAAAAAATTGGCGAATCTTGCCAATTCTTAAAAATTCAACTATAAAATATTTTGCGATATTTTATAAAAAAATATTTCAATTTCTAAGGATTTTATATCGTTTATATAATAATTTGGCAATTTTTAGGGTGAAAAAATTTTACCCCATCAAAATTGGGCGAAATAGGGCTTCAAAAAATGCAAATTGGAAAATCTTTTTTTGGACAAAAACAAGAAAAAATAGCCCATGGGCTAAATTTCGCCCCTAAAATTATCCTTGTCGAACACTTCCTTGTAGATGGTAGTTGTGACACTAATACATTGTTCTACATCATCGATACCAATGTGTGAACAAGGATAATAAGCATCAATGTTATAATACATATTACATGCACCAGGGTGTTATATAAATGGAAGGCATTAGTATATAACATTTAAATGTATTCATAAATGCACTTTATATTACAAAACACTAGCGTATTTTATTAATGTATGTTCACCAATAAAAAAAAACCTCCACTTTAACATTTGGCCACCTTTTTTTTATAGTTATAATGAACATCTGTTATAACCTCCGCTAAACCCTCTATTACCAATGGTGGAAGTTTTAGTGGAGGTTTTTTTACACTTTTTTCAATATTGTAACACTAAAAACCTCTGCTAAATCTATATTAGAAGGTGTTTTCCTTATAGTGATCGGTTCCCAACATGTGCTAAGAGCATCACATATGAGATTCAAATTGAGAGGGAAAATAAGTAACAATATCCAACAAAGGCTACCCCACCTTAGTAGATTTCTCACAACTTCGTATATGAGTGTGGAATGAGAATTGCACTAATGTGACTCATGCAGATATGAAGGTTGAAGTTCAAAAAACAAAGCCTCGATATCTAAGAAGAGGGAAATCGTTTCGTGGGATAATAATGTATCTATTTAGAGACCCAAGAAGGAAGCTGATACAAGGGAAACTTGTGATCTATTATTAGATGGATGATGAGTTCTACATCTTAAGCATAGGTAAGGTATAAAAGAAAGTTAATGTAAAAATGAGGGGTTTTGAATAAATTCCAAACACATTAGAGATAAGGAGGGGGAGAGGAACCTAAGAAAGGCCCTAGCATAATGAAATGAGGAAACAATAAAAAGGGGGGACACAAGTTATGATGTAGCAAGGAAGACATATATTGGGGAAGAAAAGGGTCCTTTGGGTAAGGGACCTATGAGAATATCCCCCAAAATATTTGAGGGATCCCAAACACTCAAATGGATAAGGAAGATGAGGGGAAGACAAAATCAACAAAATAGGACTTCATAGTCCAAGAGACAAGGAGAAATAAAGAAGAGATAAGGAACAAGAGAGCATTCACTTGTGAGAGGGAAACATTGATGGAAACTCCATAGTGGAGTTGCCAAAATGTAGTTAATTAATTGATCCATACTACCACATGAAGTGTGGAGGTAGAAGTGGAAAACATCTCAAACACGCACTGTTAAAGAGGGGAAAGAGGGCATTGTTAAAGAGGGGAAAGAGGATAATGGATTTGTAACTTGGTTTTAGAGATAAACCAAGAAACCATAGGGTAACACAAGAGAGGATCACAAAGAGGGCAGAGGCCACTAGGTTAAGGAGGGTTTTAAACATTAATTATGTTTTCCCATGTGTATAGATTATTATAGTAATCTCACTTACATTACAAAATAGGGTTTTTCAATAAATAAAAAATGGACATTAAACCAACTAATTAAGGTCAATTAACTAATAATTCATTTAGTGAGATGAAAATCCTAATGTTAGAAACACAAAGGTAAATATAGAAGGAACTAATATGAAATTTACGATTGATAGTACCAAAGTTACTTGGGTTGAACAAGATAGTTGTTACAAGCCTCCAAGAGTGATCCATGTCTCAAAAGATCCTACATATGTAGCTCCAATTTCTTACAAGACAATACTTGACTCGTCTCCAATANGTGTGTGTGTGTGTGTGTGTGTGTGTGTGTGTGTGAGAGAGAGAGAGAGAGAGAGAGAGAGAGAGAGAATTTAGTAGAGAGACCTTAGTTCCCTTAGAAGAGATGTTACCTCCCTTGTCCTAAATGTAATGGAACCCCCCTAGAGGTTATAAGATTGAGTGACCAATGTATAAATAGAACTATCCCAACAAACAAACAAGCCTTCAAGGTTGGAGCCAAGATATTTACAAAAGGTTCCTATAAAAGTGTTAGATATGATAGGTGCAAGCAGCCCAAGCATGTGTTGGAGGTGGAGGATAAAGATGTATTGCTTATCCAAGTTTATACCAAATATATAGGGTTTCAAAGACAAAATATTCCTGGAAATCCTCATAGACTTTATAAACAAAAAGTAAAGAGTATAAAAAAGAAAGGAAATGTCTGCAAGGAAAAAGTGTCCATTAGGTTATTTAAAGAATATAAAAAGGGAAGGAAATGACTGCAAGGCAAAACTGTACATTAGGTTATTGGAAAGATAAATTCAAATAAAACAATCATACTATGCATGTTGACACAATAGCCTAGATTTGCTAACACTCTACCATGGGTTTTTAGAGCTAAACCAGAGTCTATGTATACATGTTGTAGAACATAGAGGCAATGCCTACTTAGAAACTAATGTTACACTTTCTACCAAGAGTCTAAATAGGGTTAAAGTAGTTTGACTCGCTTTCACTCCATAAATAACAAAACCAACTTTCATTCCCTGAATAACAAAACCAACTATGTCATTTTTATTTTTATTTTTATTTTTTTATTTTTTTAATCATAAAAAGCTTTGAACATTAGCATAAATACACGTCTAACACCATAACAATATCCTATAGTTTTTAGTGACATGGGCAATGATGACAATCTGAATCATTTTAATTAAAGTGGAAGGTTTCACTTATAATTGATGCCAACGGATACCAATTATCAATACCATTGTGATGCACGTGGAGTCTTCCGTGGGTTTAACTTTAGTGGAAGTTATTACATCTTTTTGTCTTTGTCGTATTTTTGTTATTGAAGCTTTAATAAATAAATTTATATCCCAATCATATAAAAGTATTTTTTTAAATAAGAATACCTATAAATGGTTCT
Organism: Pseudotsuga menziesii; assembly: GCA_001517045.1. Classification (NCBI taxonomy): domain Eukaryota; kingdom Viridiplantae; phylum Streptophyta; class Pinopsida; order Pinales; family Pinaceae; genus Pseudotsuga; species Pseudotsuga menziesii. The sequence goes on along the minus strand of LPNX011163350.1, from coordinate 671,469 downwards.
CCTTTGTATGATATTCCATGGAAGCGCAATTTTATTTTTTCACAAAAGTTAAATTTCAATGAATTGCGGAGGAAGTGACTTATTAATGGCATACACATATCTATGTCCCATCCATTATGACATCAGAAAATTGGAAATGGCATGCCATGATTTTGGATTTCCACGGAAATATGAGTAATTTAGTGAAAAAATAAATCAATCGCCCCTAGATATTTTTTTGTATAGTGAAAGCAATTATTAACAATCCTCAAATACAATTATCCTCAAGTTGGCTTCATCTAATTCCTAGAGTACCATTGACCACCTAATGAACATTCATGCATGTCACAAATTTGTACTAGACAATGAGAATCTTCTTTTTAACTTTTCAACTCAAAAAGCATGAAATGGAGGTTGATTACTGCAACTCGATGACTTAGTATGGATGAGATCGATGGATCATGATACTATATGATGTCAATTGTGATATACCAATCATGAAGATAGGACGGAGTAACCAAAGATAAGGAAGTTCAATGGGCTTCCCCACATGGTTGGTAGATCAGTTTGATTAGGCCATGTGTATTTTGTTGGAATGATGTATGGTGACATGGGACAAGTGGAAGCATAATGATTCGATGTATTGTTTATTAAATCATGTCTTATGGGACTAGGATGGGAAATGGTTTTGTACATATCATAATTATGTGAATACTAGGGTAAAGGGTTTCACCAAATAACACAAATGATTGACGAAAGGTAAAAAAAACAAGGTGGTTTAATTAAGGGAACCCATAGAAGATGATATGAAGTAATGTTTCAAACCCATTATGTCCTATGACATCTATGGGTGGGGTTTCCTCCAAAAATTGATTGATAGTGTCTTCCATGGGGTATGATCTGTAACCATGGAATTGGGTTCCACAGAATCCTTATTAATCTTAAGAGAAGATCTAGTTTGAGAGGGAATATTGATAACATCATGGGAAATGGAATTAGAATATGTACTAGTTGATGGAATACAACCTTTCCTACAGTCAAATTGAGAACCTAGATGGGGATTATCATTAGAACTAATGATATCCTTGAAGTATTTGTTAAGATTCCATATGCTAAGATAGATAACATCAGTATTCAATTCAATTTCACAACAATAACATATACAGGATCACTAAAAGAAACACAATCACAAGACAGACACTGATTTATCCTAGGAAACCCTCTAGGGGAAGAAAACCCAGCAACACTTCCTCTATCTAGATGTATCAAAAGTACAAAGACAAAACCCCAAACATGTGCTATTTCTCCTTGCAAATATCTCTCTCTCTCTCCTATGCACAATACACAAGTGAGTGTGTGTGTCCAAATGTGGAGCACACCACTTCTATTTATACTGTATCATCTGCTTGGCTTTTTCCCTAACTAGGTCGGCCCCAACAAACTTACTGGGCCGACTTACCTAGGAGGACACAAAACAATATAATATTATATTCTAGAGGGTTCTATTGACCTGACTTACAACGAAGGTTTTACCTCATGACTCTATGATGACCAAATACCATAATAACATCCCGACGGAGAAATAAAACATCTCCAATAGATTACAACAATAAAATACATTTAGAATATTCTTCGAAGTTACAATATTTCAATAGTATTCTTCATATTCTGGGAAGAATGTGGTTGAGGGGACATGGTTTCTTAGATGAACATGGGTGGAAATGGGTGAAAAATTCATCAAGGGTGAGCAGAGTTAGTCTTCTTAACCTCCTAGTCATAGTGGTGAGGAGGTAGTTTCAAGGTCATGAGTTCAAATACAATGGGAATGGGTTTTGCACATTTAATGGAAGTGGAAATATAGTGCATGGACTCAATGTGAGGGATATAATTTAACATTCTATCCTGGGAACTATGTGACGAGGGATCACAATATGACATTTGATCAGAGATGACAATGCAACCTTCATAGCGGAACAACATGACCTGAAAGAGTGAATACATCATAACATCCATTGCATAGATGTAATCATGACCCAATTGGATGTTATAATCCACTAAAATAGTCATGATAACAACATCAAACACAATAGTCCTACCACCTAACTCAATGGGAATATTATGAAAGATCCCTAAGGGGGGATCGAGTCTGTCATCAAAGGCTCATAATTCGGTTGTGATTGGAATGAAAGGGGGAGAACCTAAATAAATCTAGGTTTAATGGGACATACCACATGAGTAGCATCCATCATTTACAATACATCAACTAATTCTAAAGGTTTTCACCATGACTTGTATTTGAAATGGGGTAGACAATGGGAGGCGATTATGGGTAAGCATGTCTCAATCAAGGATGATGGATTTTGACAAAGGTTGGTAATAATTTCCATTTCCATCAAGAGGATATGATCTAGTGGATATTGTGTCACTAGAGGTCAAAGTGGGGCCCATTAATCTAGATGATTGCGTCTCAGCCATGGAGTAGATCTGGTGGGAGAAGGCATTCTTCTTTTGAGGAGTAATCTCTAACGGTTTAAGTTTAGGGTATTTTAGACAATGAAGCATTGGGTTCATGTTGAGGGGTGGGGTAGTGTGAGGTAGTAGGTTGAGTACCAATGGATTTTTTGCATTTCACGTGCTCGAAATGCACTGTGTGGATTAGATTAGGGGTGATATTAAGACACAAATGGAGTGGGTGAGCATAAATATTGCAAAGAATTCACGGCTAATTGGTCCATGTACATGTGGTATGTGTATGTTTGGTTCGACTAGATTTTTGGTAAGGACTATGGGTGCCCCCAACATTACTAGTACTATTCGCATGTGATGGGCGCTTATGATATTTGGTCTTCGTTTTACTCCCTTTGAGTGGTGGAGGGCCACAATGACTATGATGGGTTGGGGTCATTTTTGGATAAATTGAGAAGAATAGCATTGTGCATTGTTATCATGCGGGAATACAAAATATGTTTTCGAGTGTCATCTATGAGTACCACCGCGGGATGGGGGTTTTGTTCCCAAAAAAAATCTATGTTATGGTTCCAAAATTCATGTTTTTGAGCTTTTTGTGTCCAAATGAAGTTAATGTTGCTTTAATTTAGGAAAAAATATAAATGTGATATTTAGCGGCATGAACCAAGAATATAGTGTTTAGGTGTCATTTTTGTGATAGAGGTCAACTTAAAAACTAATGACAGAAAGTAAATGAAACTAAAATGACATTTTCAAAAACTTGATTCAACAAACTACAAACATGATATTTTAGTCAAAACCTAGGGGTTAGAACAAATGATTTAGTAAAAGATGATTTCAAATAGAAGAAACAATCTAAGAACAAGATGGAAGTTCTCATGGTTACCTCTTAGTTCAAATTTATATATCTTCTACTCACATTAACATGCTCCTCTAAAACTAAAAGTGCCATGTATCCTGAAAGCAAATTGACAGAAATAATGAAGGGAGAACCCAAGGGGAATCCATTTTCAAATGAAAATAATGTTCAACGAGAAAGTACTAAACATAAATGATTATGTAGAACCTGAGGGACAAAAAAAAATAAGATTCATAATAGAAACTAAACATAACACATGATTTTTTCATTGAAAGAGGTGTGGTGCACTTCTTATAAAGGAGATGTGTGTTATACAGTGTAGAATGGAGGCTGGCATGTGTGTTATTGGCATAAGATAGGGAAAAGCGATGGGTACTTGGTTTTTTTTAGGCTAGTAGGGCCTAACACGTGTGACACAAATCATAAGGGGACCTGCAAAGGAAAAGAAGAGGAATGAAGGTAGAAATAAGTAGAATTAGAGCAATAATGCAACCGAGAAGATGATAAAGGATCAATATCCCTAATGGAGACGTCAATCTGTTGGTAGATTTATGCAACAAGGATAAATAAAATCTTGATCTAAGGGTTGCAAGCTTAGACAAAAGATAATATTAATATTATCAAAGAAAAATGACTTCATATAACAATGATAAAGATGTCAAGATACATTAAAGCACTCATAAATCACACATAAATGAGACATTTCAACATATAAAGAATGGTTTTATCTTTGTTATTTACCAATGAAAATAGGCTTACAATGTTTACACCACTGAAGCATTTTGAAGCTGATAGGATGGTCTCCAAGTTCTTCCTTCAGGAAGGTCCTTTGCTTCTTTGAATGCTCTAGGATCCTTGTCGTGTTACCTACAAGATGGATGGGATAAGTTGGAAGGAATGGACTTCTTAATTTTTCAATGAAAGGATGGAATGGAATTGAAAGAGTGAATGAATCAAAGATGAACTAGTGGAAAGCTCTTGTTGAAATCCAGTGAATAATGTTCCCTCTTATGGTTTCTTATGGACATGTGAAGTTGAAACCTAGAAGAATCCTCTCTTTTTTAGTTCAATTAGGGAGAAAACCTTGATTTTTATGGACTTTTACATATCCTTGGATTTTCATCTCGAAACTAATTATTTTGTACTTTCATAGTGATTTATGTTGACTGTCAAAAGCCATGATTTTTGGAGGAAAAGCAAGTTTTTCCCAAATCATGGCTAAAAAGGGGTAGTGCACTTATTTATCTATATTTTGTGCTGGGAGTGCCCTTAATGCCCCTTTATCTATGTTGGTCAAATTTTATGGTTGCATTGAAAACTTTCCCTGGTCATCAAGAGGTCTAGTTTTGGGAGAAGGAGGTCTCTTGATGGCCAATTAATGAAAGGATTTTCCATTGACTGAGAGACGACATATATGAAGATAGAGGAATTGATAATGACTGATTATGCATGCGATATGATGTGTTTTTGTGATGAAGAGATATCACGAGGGAGAAAATTTGACATGTAACAAAGCCTTACCGTTTAATCCCTCTCTCAAGTATAAGGATGTTGTGACTATGCAGTTTTATGATATGTGAGTGAAGGTCATGGGTGACTTGCATAGGAAGGTCGAGAAAACAAGGTTGGTGGACAACAAATTTTCATATGGATATATTTTTCCATATATGAATCTAGAGGTATACTTGGATTCCATCACATAAGAATTAGAGGATGTATCTATCATATGAAAATACTCTTTTGAGTCTTGTTGAGGCCTAGAAAAATCCTAGGTAACAACAATAGGGATTCTCCCCAATAAGGGTTCCCAATTATCTCGTTATTGTTTGGTATGGGGAATCCGTCCGGTTTATGGTTCGCCTACTGTAGGTCAAGTAATGTTAAAACTTTTTTTACCGGTAGGGGCCCTGGGTCCACCATTTGAGTGTATTTTTTATATTTATCTCCATATATGATATGCAAGTGCCTAGTTAAATGTAGCTGATAGATATAGCGAAGAGCTCACAATGTGATGCACAAGTTCTTACCTCTCGCCTTACCTCTTTCGCTTCTAAATCATAAACAAAGAACAACTTATGCTAATGCGAACTAAATCTATATAACCTATCCCTAGGGAGAAAGATTGTGATTAATGATGAGTAATGTACTATAAAACATGCATTTATAATATTACGGATAAATTTTCATATTCCAGAATACTTGAATGTAAGTATAAATATAAACAAAGAGATAGCTCGTTGTTAGTTAAAACATTCATTACTCAATATACTTCGTAAGTTTCACAAAATAAATAGGAAATCATTCATAACATGGAAATAATTTGTAAGTTAGAACGATCTCATAGTTTGTAGAAAAAGCTGAAACAGAAGTAGTTCAACATTCAACTAATCTACAGCATGCATTTGAGACTTCACAGTGCCTTCTCCAGCTGAAAATATGACTTCTTTATTATAAAAGGAAGTAGTTCTTCTTACAATAACTTTCAGAAAAATAGCATGAAAAATGTCCTTTCTAACATCAATTTCACCTCTATTTATACAAACAACAAAAACTCTTGAGTTGCCCCCTAGCCTTTTGGGCTCCCTCGACTCTTCCTTTACAAAAATTTGTCTTCTAGTGCATGCACTTAGAAAAAAGGATAAATACAAAATATTACATAATTTTCAATTTGTGAATAAGCCAACTAAGTGGGCCCAGTTTGTGTCTTGATAAAAACACCCCACGCTTGTTCTTGTTCATTGATGACTTTGTACTCTGTAGGTTCCAATACGCGAACTGCTACCTCATGTTTGGACAACTGAGATTCGATTTCCTTCATATTGGGAGTACTCTGACTCAAAGCTTCTTCTAAATTTAGTTGGTGACATGATGCTTGTATAATCCAGGTCTCGACGTCTTTTTCACTGGAAACTTCGATTCTTGCTAGGCTCTCCTCTCCCTTTTGCAGCCTCTCCTGCAAATTATGCAGATGTTCTCCCCTGACCAAGAAAACTTGATCCGGGGTGTCCATTAGAATCAAACACTGATTGTGCACTAGTTGTATACCTTTGTAAAAATCCACGCATTTTTCAATAGTTTTTTCAATAAAGGTGTTTAACCCGACCGCAGTTGTACAACCAAAATTTAGTATGGTTATCTCCATTTTAAGACCTCTTACTTATTTCTGAGGCATATTAGCTGGAAAGTTTGAATGGGTTTCTACCCATGCTAACTAATTTTTTACCAGCTCTACCACATCTGATAATCTTCTCCAGAATTGTGTTGAGATGAGCTTTATTTCTTTCAATCTGTCCTCTATTTGTTTCACCTTATACATTTCCTCTGCAAGATTCAGCAAGACCTGATTAATCTCATTTTGTAACATCGAGGATAAATTTCTGAACGGAGTGATGTCCATCTATTTTTCCTCTGCTGCTTGCAATTGTTCTTTTAGTAAAAGGTTCTAGGCTTCCAGATCCTCTATTCTTTTGTTTGTTATATCCCCTTTCTGCACTGCATCCATGATCTACTTCTCTAGATCTTTCTTCTCTCCTTCAATAATGTTCACTGATAATACTAAAGCATCCTTCTCGGACTGTAAAGATTGGCATTCTGCCTTGGACTCCTCAATCGTACTAAGCATGTCTTTATACTTTCTCTTCAGACCTTGACCTTCATCTCTTTCCCTTTTTAGGGTTTCTTTCATTTGAGCAATATTCTTTTGAGATTGTTCTAAATTTGTCATTATTTTATCAACATTGTCTTCAGTAGCTAGGGATGTGGCTACTCTTGCCTTTTCCATCAATCTCGGATCTTTATGAGTCCCATGAACAATTGTCTTCTCAGTCACCATAACTCCCTTCTTTCCTCCAGTGTTCACTTTCCTTTCTGTTCTCCTAACAAATATCTTTTTAGCTTTGTCATAGAAGATGGTATGCAGATCGGCCACCTCTTCTCCTTCTATTCGAATAAAAGGGATTAATTCATTGCTGTTGAAACTAGATTTTCTCCTGCTATGCTACTGGATGGAATAGAGGATTCTACTAGATCATCATAAGACTGAGTTTGCTCCTAGTTTGCATAATCTTCTTCCTCCTGCTCCTTTTTCCAAAGCTCCTCAACCACTTTCTCTACATGCTCTTTTTCTTTATCAGCCGCCTCTAACCTTAACCTCTCATTCTCTTTCTTCTTTTTCTGAGCTTCTTCTTCTTCATTTCTCTTTGCAATTTCTTCATCTTCTACTCTTTTCTTGGCTTCTTCTATTGCTTTTATTTTTTCTTCTTCTTCTGCCGCCAACCATTGTTCTGCTTCTCGAGCTAATATGAGTGCCTCCTCTTGTATTTTCTTGGCAACCTCCTCTTCTTACCTCTTCTGTTGCTCAATAACCTTTCCCTTTCCACCAACTGTAGTTATATTTGCTTAAACCTCCTTCTCAAAGCTGTCATATTTCGAGCATTTCGGAAAATTTCTTCATCTTTATCCCAAAATTTTGTGTACTCGAACTACACCCCCACTGCAGTACAATAATCAGCAACCTTATTTTCGGGGTCATTTCTATGGAAAGTCATCTCACCAAAGTGAAAATATTCTATCTCTTTAACAAATTCTGCTACACTCTTTACTTTGGAGAACTAACTCCCTATATAAAATGGGACCAAAGGGTACATAACCTTCTTTTGTTCAAATAGGAAGTGACCAACTCCATCAATGTATAGTTATCTTACTAGATCTTTAAGAATAACATAATCTCTAGTGTACTTTGGCAAAAGAGAAGGAGCCCTCGATCCGCCAAACATCCTCAAATACAAACCCTCCTCAGTCAAGTAATAATGTCCATTATCTTGCATAACCTTCAAAGCCTCTTCTAACATGCAATTACACTCAGCAAGGAAAATCAAACTGTACAATGACATGATGAGACCTTCGCAAATACTCTTGTAATGACTGAAATACTTGTGTGCCCACAACAACTGATATGCAACATATACACGAGACTTGTCCTTTTCCCATTATCACTTCAGAGCTAGGAATGGCTGCGTGCATAAAATACAATCAATCAAAACTAAGCTCATATAGAACTCTGATTTCTTTTGTGAGACTCCTCCCAATGCTGCACTTATGCAGGTAAACAAACTGTTAGACGCTATGTTTTCCTAGTTGAAGATGGTGCCTTGAGTGGCCACAAAAAATATTACTAGTACCCAACCTATTTTGAAATTCTTTCCATTGGCTCTTCTAAAAATCCTATTTAACATCAATGCTATCAATCTGTATGGAGTACGAAGGATTGCAGTTTCATACTCCTCGAAAGGACTTGTACAAAAATTCTTTCCTGGGATCATCATCCTCTTGACGGTTTCCACAACATCTAGATCAAGGTCTTTCAAGCATCCTCCAGTCAAATAGTTATGGGGTTTCAGCATCTTGTAGTCCATGGCTACATAAGCTATGCTATAGGCAGCATAACCCTGCCCTTCAATATTAGCCAAGATCATCTTTTTCACATCAGCCCTGGGAAGGATCCATCCTATTACCTCTGAACACGGGAAAATCTCTAGTCGTGTGGCCACCTTCATTATTGTTGATCTTTCGATATTAGCATATATAGCTAAGTCCTCCAATCCAGCATCTAGAACACTTTGATTGGAGATCATTCTGAATATTTCCCCCATTTGTATTCAGGATCAACACCCGTGATGGCTTTGGTATCTACATAGATAACTTTGATCCGGGTTATGACCTCTACTTCTGGTTCTTCATCTGCTATTTGCGCAATATTTTTATGTTTCCTAGGCATGCTACTATGTGGATGACCAACCTGTGCTGATCATACAACAATAAGTTAAATTTAGTGGATCCACACGTATAAATGACAAACTATATAATGAAACCAACCATCGATGTTAACCAGAACATTTACCAAATCGTCATAATGCATGTTAACTAGCCTTGCTTCCACCTAAAAAAAAATTGCTTTCTGTATATGAGGATATAAACCATAAAGTTGGCTAGAGGTAGCTTGGACAGAAATTACAGGCAATCTTCTACTATGCAAACCATAGGGTTTCTACTACGGCCTTATATCCATAGACATCAATACCACCGATGGGAAAAAAACTTGAAAACACCAAGACAACTAACCTTCTAAATGAACAAATAGGGTTTTTTATTAAGGAGAAAATCCCGCCCCCCACCTGCGTCCCATGAAAACCCTACTGTGCTTGACCAATGGCTGCAAATCTGCCATAATATGAAATGAGGGAGTGGTGCAAACAGTGAAATGCTCGTCTACCCACTACCCTCTCTCCTTCCATGAATGTTATAGAACAAATCATGGCGGACTACGGATAAGGAAAACCAGGGCAGGTGGAAGAAATGGCGACCTCAACACCAGGGAAAAACCCACTTAAAAATGAAAAAACCACCACAACATTCAAATACACAAATTGGGAAGAACACAAATTGCTCCAAGGGACAAAGGGATGCAGACTCAAGTATAATCAAGCTTCAGCAACAATGGACTATAGTTTTCTTGCTCTTCAATTCCTCCCCTTTCAATGTATCCAAAAGGTTCCTTATATAGTGCTTCAATGGGGTAATGGAAGGTTAAATCTGAGCGATATCAAGGCATATGGAAGGAAAAGAGACAAGTGACTTGGATCCACATCAAGGAAAACTCCAAAACTATTTGGCCTTTTGCATACAACTCGATGTACGCAGGTTTAAGGGTTATATCCGCGTATATACACGAGAATGGGTTTAAAAGTCACGTATGGAAAATAATGCATGTTTTTTGGGATGATCTTGGAAACATCAAAGATACAAAAATGGTCCATGGGGTCCAAAGAGTTTATAGAGGGATAGGGAAGGCCATAAATATGTGATCTACCATGTGTGGTAAAATCAACTGTAACAGATGGCCCCTAATGTTTGAGGTCAGAGGGGTGATACAATGGCCGAAATACATTATAATTCCATCCCAGAAGTGGATTGATGAAGAACCAGGTGGAAGAACCAGCCATCCAACAAAATAGTACGAATATATCTGCATATGACTACAAGTACATACAGTAGTCCTGGATACATAAGAGTACAATGGCCATGAATTGGCATGATGCAAAATATGACATGCTCGTGGAGCTCCTCATCCTCCTGAACCAAAACCATACCAACCGTCTCCATGGACACGGCCACATAAATCAAGAAATAATAGCTATAGTCGGGTGGACTAAGCATGGGGGCCAATGCTAAGGCTTTCTTAAGAGCATCAAAGGACTCCTGGGCTCACTCATCCCAGAAAAAAGGAGTGTCCTTCTTTAAAAGACGCATAAATCCTTTAGTCAATTGGAAAAATTAACTATGAATCTCCACAAGAAATTTTCCATGCCTTGCAAACAGTGAAGATGTCTAATATTACGCGAGGGATACAATTGAAGAATTGCCTCAACCTTTAAGGGATCGACTCTTATACCCTCCCTCGATACGATGAACCCAAGCAAGTGACCAACAGTCACGCAAAAGATGCACTTATGAGGATTTAACCAAACCTAATAATGACGACATCTTTCGAATACTAACCTCAAATGGTATGGATGATGCACTTTCAAATGAGAATGAGTAGTGAGGTCATCCAAATACACTTCAATAATTGTTTTGAGATCATGAAAAACTAAGGTCATAGCCCGCTGAAAAGTAGCTCCGGCGTTTTTAAAGCAAAAAGGCATCTTTCGATATGCAAAAGTACCCCAAGGACAAATAAATGCATTCTTATGTTGATCCTCAGGTTTGATCTGAATCTAATTATATCCAGAAAAACCATCCATGAAGGAGAATACCTCGCTTCCCGCACACTCATCCAAAATCTGATCAATAAATGGTGTGGGAAAATTATCCTTAGGACAAGCATGATTTAAATCACGGAAATCAGTGCATATATGGATCGCTCCCTAATTCTTATCAACTGGTACAGGATTTGAAACCCAATCTGTTAAGGGAATGGGATAGATAAAATCAGCTTTCAATAGTTTCTCTATCTATGCCTTAATGGTGGGTGCTTTTCTAGGATTCACCACACGCAAACATTGTCGAACCGGCTTCGCATCCGTATAGGTCTTAATTTCTTGTTCTATAATACGACGGTCGATACCTGGCATTTCCTCATATGACCAAGCAAATATGTCACAAAACTCTTTAAATAGCTCAGTATACTCTACGATCTTATCAAGGGAACAACTCGCCCCAATGTAGACATTCTCAACTTTTCCAGGATCGCGAGAAATATTGATAGGAATAGTAGGTGATAAATTCACCATGTTCCCATCACCCATATGACTAGGAGAGCTCAATGGAACCACAGGACTACCAATCTTCTCGCTAAGAATCTCCCTAAAGTCATCATGCTCCATACGGTCGAGCTCAAGAAGAAAATATGATTGGTGATGTAGCTCTTCCCAAGGTGGCTCAACTCCAGACATGTCCTCAATAATGGCTTCATCCGATGAAAAAACATCATCGAGGCAATCATGTGCATGAGAGGTCTCAACTACCCATCTAAGCAGCACATATGGGTCCTCCTCCTCCGTCCACAAAGAGGAAGGACTAGGTTCTGCAACTTGATCATTTTTTGCTTGATATGCTACCATCATTGCAGGCAACAGCACATCCTTTTCGATAGGTCCATTCAAAGGAATCGGTGAAGGAAGAATCCAAGGATCTTCCATATGGGTAGTGTTAAAAGACACCGAATTCAATGAGGATGAAGCCCCACCAAAACTAGATCCAATCATAAGAACGGGCGCAGGACAACTAAAGATTCCCATAAGAGACAGATACATACCCACACCCACACTCCCAGTTGTCGGTTGAGAATGATCGATAATCGGGATAGAAGTTCCTGATGATGCATTAACACTTGTATTACAAAATGATGTTTGATCAATCATAACGATCTTCCCATTAAATGGAAAGCATACTACTCGAAAGAGAGAAGAAGCTACGGCTTGCATACTAAACGTCCAATTCCGGCCCAGAAAAATATTGTAGTCAAGGGGCACATCAACCACCTCGACCTCGATTGCAACAGTCTTCCCTCCCAACTGGACCTGAAGAGAATGAAGAATCCCATGCAGCCGAAAAGATCTACCATTAAAAGTTGTCAACATAGTAGCGGATTGAGAGAACTTGAGAGAACCCAAACAATTCCAACATGACAAAGACATCACGGAAGCAATAGCACCTTTGTCAGTCACAGTGTGTTTGATGGTCATATTAAGAAACTCTACATGAATCAAAAGAGACACGTATTAAGGCAAGCAAGACTATATTCCCATGGTTTCAAATTTGATAATGGAAGAAGAGTTATCATCATCAAACCCAAGAGAAGAAATCTGAGCTCTCCTCTGCCGAGGACAAGTCTGAAGTACTTCAAGCGTGGACATCGCACAAGGAGTTTGGCCCAAATCCCTGACAATGGAATAGTTCTGGGTGGTTTGGGCATTAGGACTGTGCCCTGAATTCTTTAGGACTCCCTTAGGAATGCGAGGTGCAACTTTAGGTTTATCCATAGGTTTTTTGATACGCAAAGGGCTCTCGGGTGGAGCAGGTTCTTTTCCAAGATCCAGTTGTGACGAACCATAATCCTTCGCATGAGTCACAACCTTAGTAGCACGCACCATGTTAATGAAACCATGACCACTACTGGCTTCCAGCGGATTTTAATCTCCACCCGATGCACAATGAGGATCAATGATCCTTGAGTTCATATTTTGATTATTGGGTAAAGGATTAGTTAGCATGGTTGGGCCCTATGCTATGAACCTCGAGGCATATTCCATATGAGGGCACAAGTGAGTGAGGTGGTCCCCTTACATAACTTGCAAGGAAACTTTACCTTACATTTAGACTTCTTGTTCCCCCCAGCATTACGAGCATTCTTGTCATTATAATTATCATTTTTGTTCTTGTTCCCACCCTTATGATTATTTTACCTTTTTTCCTATTCCTTCCAGGCTGGTGGTTGCCCTTCTGGTCTGACGATTGCACAGAAAGTACACTCGTCATTTGGGTAGGTTGAGATGAATCCGTGGCTTGTCCCAACATGGATTGATTAATTGACAATTGGCTCACTTGTTTCACAACCGAATCCACAGGTTTGGCACTTGTACAACCCACAATGCCATCAGCGTGTGGTCCAGGCTTGATCTTGGGATCGAAACTAGAATGTGGAGCATTAGGTATAATCTCATACAAAAGTATGGATTGAGCATAGATCAAATCCAACTCTTGTGCCCTAAATATTGCTTGTTCCTCATTTTGGACTTCGGATGTAGAAACATCCTTCACGATGTAAGGTAACAATGACTTGAGGAACCACTCAAGGAGAAATTCCGGTGGTATAAATGCTTTAATCAACTGCTTTCGTCTACACCACTCTTGAATATGAACCGAGATATGTGTGTCTTTGTCTTACCGAAATGTCAACAATATCTCAGTACCAACGTCATAACCCACTGGTAGCTGAAAGTGATTGAGGAAATTCATGGGAAGGTCATCAAATAAAACAAATTCCCCCCTTTGTAACTCTATATACCATTTCACCGCAGGCTCGGTGAGGGTACGTTGAAATAGCCTCAGATGGATTGAATCCTCATGTAAGGAATTGGAAGAGCATCAAAGTTGAAAAGTAGTGACATGCTCACTAGGATCTTCTCCAGCTTTGCCCTCAAACTTGGGAATGTCCGATGGAAGCTTGTTAGGGACGGTCAGCTAGGCTGGGTCATCAGATACCATATTGTTCATAAGTCTCGATAAGTCAGGTAAGTTCAACATTAGGAGGAAAGGGATCCTAGGTTGAGCCGGTCTATTCCATGCTCCCTGATAGTTTTGGTTCATGTAAGGTCGATTGCTATAAATACCATGGCCTTGGCCATAATAACCTCCTCTCATTTGACCCATATAGGGTTGCATGGAGGCATTGTGATGTGGTGTATCTTGATTATGCAATGCTACAAAGCCATAATTAGAATATTAAGAAGGTTGTTGATACCCGCACCCATAGTTTTGATAGTTCTATCCATACTACGATCTATAAGACTGTCCATGAGAAGCTCCATAAGGTGTCCTATGGGATGTCCCATGAGAAGATCCATAATTAGGGATATAAGGAACTGCTTGCAATGGACCATAAGATGATCCAAAAATAGGGATATGACCTCCCGACACAACAGGAGGTACTTGACTCTGAGATATTACCATGTGAGTACTCGCAGTACGAACATGGCTAGTAGAAATATTCTAGCTCGAAGGACCACGTGAATGAGGGGGAGGAAGGGTAGTAAAAAATGGATTCGAAGGAGTATGGTTCGAGGATGAAGGGACATGTGAAGGAATGTAAGTGGTGTTCCCTATGGTCACTCATTTCAGTTGTGGTATCCGCATATGGTTACTAACGTTAGGTTTAGGACGGGCATCTGAGGTTGCCTCCACCACAGGGATGGAAGGTGAAATGTGACTAGTGCTCCCGAATCTCTCTGCATGGAAAGGAATAGGAGTACCCCCAGGCATAATACTAGGTTCAACTTCCAACTTGACATGATGTGCCAAATCAGGTGCATGGATATCAGACATGCCATAACGAACATGACTAGTGCTTGTGGGTTCATGATGAGTCTCATCACCTGGAAACCAATACCGGTGACCTATGAATGAGGGATCATAACCAGAATGTGAAGGTATTTTCGATGAAGGATCATATACGGGAGTAGAATCTACATCCCCAACCTCATGAGGTGGAGAGGACATCTCAGGAATCTCATCCTCATGATCTCCCATCGTGTGTGAATCAAAGTGAGAAGTAGTCCGCCCATACTGTCTGTTTCTCTCTCCCAAAGGAGGAGGAGATGTGGAAGGCGGAAGTCTTGCCAAATGATGAGAATGGTGAAGTGCCACGCCTGAATCCATAATCACTCAAAAAATGAAAAATACTCGATCTAATTATGCAAACCCTAGGAAAACTAGCGTGCACAGAGCATACACCTATAAAATTTAAAGACAAATCACAAGAAAACAAGGGTAGGATATGTAAGCTCCCGAATGAAGCAGGTATGTCTTGCCTAGGAGAGGCTTGAGACTCCCATACACAACAAGTGTATGTTCGTAACCAATTATAGTGGCCCTCAGCTTCAACACATATAGTGACTGTGTTGTTTGACCCCTACCTGGCCAGGACACCTACAGAATAACCTCTGCGAAGTACCCCCTCGATAACCTAGGTAAGGAAACTAAGGTCACCTCAATATAATCAATGCTCATGTGGATAGTCGCAGGAGGGATTGACTGTATGCACAGGGTAGCAAAGCCCGAAACTCTCGAAAGAGCCCCCATATACGAATACAATCCTGGAAATATCTCTGGTGCTACTCATTTATGACCAGGGGTCATCCCAATTAATAACCGCTCACACTACCTCATGCTTAACTCCCTTGTAAGAGGAGGATCCTGAGAAACACTAATTATATAAAGGAATTTCACACTCTAACCTGGACAGACACATAAATGTTTCGTTTAGTGGTCTTGGAGAATTTACTCACAATGAACCATTCCAAGACCCTAAAACCTAATCTTGCTGGTGCAACCTATAAAAGAAAAGAGTGTAATTCATTTTATTATGCATTGATTTTAATTGGCTTATTACTCAAAAGGGTAAATGGTCGTGAAACTAATGATGTTATGATGCAACAAGAAGTAAAATGCACACCTGACAATCAATGCAAATGCACTATGTCAAATGAAAAACAGTGTATGCTACTACATGAAGTGCAAAATTTTCCTTTAGATGAATATGCAATCATTCCTATATGAAAATATGACTAATACTTTCCAAGCAAACCTAATGCAAGCACCATGCAAATGCAAAATTGCAAACAATGCATAATGATTCAAAAAGAAAATGTTTCTTGTATTTTTTGAATTAAATGAGATAAAAAGAAAAAGTATGAATCTACAACCCCCGGAATCTGCAAGCACTATCATACAACACCCAAGCAAAGCACCAAGGTAAAAGAGACCTAATGCACTAATCCCAAAACAAAAAATAGAAAATGAAATGACAAGAACATTTTCAAAAAATTTAAACTAAAAAGCGTATCTGGTCAGAAACAGGGGTGTATACAGACTCCAGAAGCATGCAAGAAGACTCAGTAATCATCCAAACTCACCCAGCAACACTTAATATTCCCCAAAAAGTCAAAACTCAAGGCATACATGACTATTTGCAGAAAATCCACGTATATACGAGGCTATTGCAGGAAAACCTGCGTGTACACGCGCCTATGAAGGAAAAACTCGCATACAGGAAGAAAAAGAGATAAAAAAGAAGGTAAACAGACAAGCTGAGACAAAATTTACTCCTACCAGACACTACTAGGCAAACATGCCCCCAGACCCGACTCAGAAATAGAGAAATCAGAGCAATTCAAGAATATTGAATGCCGAATAAAATCCCCAAAGGAAATGACTAGGAACTCCCTAGTATGGTCTCCAATTCTGTTACAGAGAAAACTTCTTATGGCTTGGGGTACCACAACAAATAGAGTAACCATATAAATCAATCATTTCCCATATGCAAGAGAAATAAAACATCTAACACTAAAGGATCTTGAAACATACCTTATTCCAGATGGTTGATGTAGATCCCCGTTGAGCTTTTCCAATCCCGCTTGTATTAGCAATTTTCTCTCTCAACAATCAGCAAACAAAACAAGCATGCTATATAATTGTGTTAGACCTACTCTAGAATATATAATCAATAATTTATAAGCGATTAAAAGCATCCATGGGTTCAATATTCATTTAAATTCACATCATTGGACAGGAAAATATATTTCTATTAATATAGATCAGAGATTACAAGAATGACAACCTCTGTCGGCACGTCTATGAACCAGAGAAACTGAGTCCTCCACCTGGGCCTCCACCACCTCAATCCTCCATCTCTTGATAGCAAGCTCACAACCAAATGCAAGCTTGGGAAGAACACAAATTTCTTCAAGGGACAAAGGGATGCAAACTCAAGTATAATCAAGCTTTGACAATAATGGACTATATTTTTCTTGCTGTTCAATTCCTCCCTTTTCAATGTATCAAAAGGGTTCCTTATATAGTGCTTCAATGGGGTTATGCAAGGTCAAATCCTAGCAATCTCAAGGAATATGGAAGGCCAAGAGACAATTGACTCGGATCCACATCAAGGAAAACTCCAAAACTATTTGGCCTTTTGCACACATCCCGATGTACGCGGGTTTAAGGGTCATATCCATGTATATACGTGAGAATGGGTTTAAAAGTCGCATATGGAAAATAATGCATGTTTTAAGGGATGATATTGGAAACATCAAAGGTACAAAAATGGTCCATGGGTTCCAAAGAGTTTGCAGAGGGACAGGGAAGGCCATAAATATGTGATCTACCATGTGTGGTAAAATCAGCTGAAACAAAGATCCTGCGGCCTTTGCTTTTCTTCCACCGCTCCTTTGACAAGTATCACATTTCCTAACATGAGCGTGACCATATTTAAACAAAGTTGGCTTGTAATACTCGTCGCTTAAAATATTGTGTGTTGCTGTATCTTCTGAGAAATGGCCTCCAGTAGGTCCATCATGTAGTTCTACCACAACCTTATTTGCATCTTCGCGTTCCAAGCATCTGAGAAAAACTCCATCATAGTTTTTTCTAAACAGAACTCCATTAATAATATGTTATAAGGATAATTTAAGGCGTAATGCTCTCCTTTTCTTGGGATTCCAATGTTCTGGCAAGTACACTTCTTAAAGATAATGAACTAAGTCTCTATACCAAGATTCTGGAGCTGTGAATAAAGGACATACATC
Organism: Pseudotsuga menziesii; assembly: GCA_001517045.1. Lineage (NCBI taxonomy): Eukaryota > Viridiplantae > Streptophyta > Pinopsida > Pinales > Pinaceae > Pseudotsuga > Pseudotsuga menziesii. The sequence continues at coordinate 653,298 of LPNX011163350.1, read as the reverse complement.
CACCATGTGTAATTCAGCTTCATTATCCCAATTTCTTCATTGTCTTGACTCTCATCCATCAATTTACAGAGCCCTTGTCCTTTGACTATGGTTTCTGGTTTGAATTCTAGGTTGTCCTCTTTCAATGTTGTTACCCAGTTACCGCTTCTTTCTCCTAACTCTTTCTGTACAAAAATAGATCGAATTTCCTGGTGCAGAACTATTACTTTGGTACGGTTCTTAAGTATATATGGTCTGAATTGATTCACCACCTTAAAAACTACATAGGATTGCTTATCAATTGTGGGATAATTTAATTCAGCCCCTTGTAGACCAGTGCTCATAAGCAATATGGGGTACTCATCTGCCCCTTCTTCTTTATACATAAGCACCACTGCTAATGAATCATCTGAAGCAAAAGTGTACAAGATAAAATATTTTTCAAAGTTGGAACTCTTAAGTGATGGTGCATAAGCTATGGATGTCTTGAACTTGTTAAATGCATCCTTCTCTGAATCAATCCACTTGAATTGAACACTTTGCTTGACCATTGAGCAAAGTCTGGCACAAACCTTCACACAAAATTTGTTGTCCCCATGAAAGACTGCATACCTTTTTTATTATGGGGTAAAGGGATTTTTTCTATTGCTTTAATTCTCTCTGAGTATATTGAGATCCCCTTTTTTGAAATAACATGACCCAATAGCTTGCCTTCTATAACAACGAACACACATTTCTTAGGATTTAAAGAAATGCCATATTTTCTACATCGTTCAAAAATTTGTTTCAAATGAAACCCATGTTCTTCTCTCTTCTTAGAAAATATTGTGACATCATCCAAATAAACTACAATGCTCTAGCCAATCAGACCGCAGAAAGATATATCCACATCCCTTTGGAAAGTTTCTCTAGTGTTAATGAGTCCAGAGGGAATTCTTCTATATGAAAAATTCTCCCACTTGGTTCTAAAGGTGGTCTTGAGTCTATCTTCTTCTACTACTAGCACTTGGTTATATCCTGAGAATCCATCTAATAGAGAAAACAACTCAGAACCTGAGACCATTTGTAATATATGTTCCATGGGTGGGACAGGGTAATTTTCTTTGTCAGATGCATGGTTTAGATTTCTGAAATCAACACAAAGTCTGATCTCTCCAGACTTCTTTCATACTGGTACTAAGTTTGAAACCCATTCTGAATGTCTAACCTTGAATATTATCTTAGCATCCATAAGGTTTTTCACTTCACTTTGAATTAGGGTTTCTAGTTTGGGATGCATCTTTCTTAGAGGTTGCTGATAAGGTTTGACTCCAACTTTGATTGGAATAACATGCTCTATAATTTTGGTATCATAAGTTTTGAGGTCTTCGTAGGTCCAAGCGAATACATCTTTGCATTGTCTGAATAAACTGATGAATTTTCTCCTCTCCAAGGGTGAACAACACTTCCCCAAATTCACATATTTGGGTTCAACCTCTGAACCTAGATTTATCAGCTCAAATTGCAAAGATGAACTGTGTGTCTTGACATTTGTTGGTTTTCTAAACTTGTTTTCTAGATCAAACATCTGTTCCAAAGTTCTAACTCTTTTAGGAATAAAGTTTCCATTCTGGAGGTTTGCTTGATGTTCTTCATCATCTGTTATGGCTCCCTTTAAGGTTTCATCATTCATTAAACATTCCAAAATTTGTTGATCGTCATCAAACACACTCAGATTGGTGATATTGTCTGGAACAGAAGGCCTGAAAAGCAATTCAATTAAACATCTGTTATTTGTAGGTACTAGCGTTGTAGCTAAAGTAGCTAACAGATCAGCTGCTGCATTCTTTAATCTAGGAATTGATGAGATATTGAATGCATCAAAATTTGTTAATAAATCCCACACTTCATTTTGATAAGCCTTCAAATGTTTTGAAATGCAATGAATTTTGTTTCGAACTTGTTTAACAATGATTTCGGAATCTTCGTATACTTATAGATTTCTTACTTTTAATTCCATTGCCTTTTTTAGTCCCTGGACTAATGCTTTGTACTCAGCTGTGTTATTTGTACACTCAAATTCTAATCTACATGAAAGAAAATATTTATTTTTCTCTAGATCAATCAGGACACAGCTAGCTCTTGATCCTTCCATAATTTTGGAACCGTCAAAATAAAGAATCCAAAAATTTTCTACTCCTACTGAATTTGAACTACTAACTACATCTGAGATTAACTCTACTATATTACAATCAATCTTATCAGCCCATGAAAACTGAAGGAGATCAAGCTATATATCTAATGTATTATTGGCTTCTTCAGCTTTATAATTTCCCGGTTCAAGCTCGAGAAAATAGTTTCCCAATACATAATTAACTGGTTCATTTTTTCCTTCCAACTGGGTTACATTGTGTTTCATCTGAGGTTCCCTTAACACCTTTATTTGATTCTGGACACCTTTATAAGGTAACCATACATGTGACCAATTTGAGGAAAAATATCCCTCCAATTTTGTTGACCAATCCTGGCTCAAAACCAAACCATATGCATCCAGGATATCTTCTACAATAATGTCAATATACTGGTAGATCCTCTCATATGTTGATAAACGTATCAGGACATCTTCCATTTCTCCTACCACTTTCACTGCAGTCCTATCTAATTGGACAACTTGACCTGTAGTTGGCTTGGGTTGCCCATTTATTTTCTTACAAGCTGAAAGTGGCATGACATTTACTGATGCTCCAGAGTCCACCAAACAATTATGCACGTTGTTGTTGATCTCCATTTTGTCACCATTTTTGGGTTCAATACTTTACATATTAACACATATTTTGTTACCTTTTAGCATCTTTTGCACCATGCAGCTCACCATTCAAGCCTCAGGTATGATGAATTTAAGGATTATGTCAATTCTGTTTATTATTATCATTTTATGGCTTTAATGATTCAAATTGAAATGAAATGAAGCGCATTCGATATATTAATTCATGCATATAATTATTTGCAGGTTATATGGTCTTTTAGACAGGCTAAAAAATAGACACATGTTCAGCTAGATATATGGAGAGCATATCTAGCTCGCCGTCCAAATCACTAAACAGACTGCGCATCGTTGGTAGTAGATTTATGTTCGTTAAAAGCATGTAATGGCCATGAACTGTTGTGACCACATGCTAACATCGCAACATCATCATTCTTCTAGAAGAGCACCCATCTAATGTTTCTATGTGGCACCTTAACGTCGGCTCCAATTAAGACCGAAACCATATGCCACATCACGCCCCAGAAGGAACCTGATCTACGAAAAAGAAGGAACTGTCATTTGTTAGTTTCTAATGTAATTATTTGCTATAATGACTGCCTTATCATGAAGAGCAGTCGACCACTAAAGGGTTGAATTGCTCGCCCTCCATCAACAATGTATATATAGGCGTTGTTATGCAATTTAGGGTAGGAGGTATGTCTATCTTTTTTTTTTATACGTGATCAGTCAAGTTTGAAAACTCTATAATACTACCCTTATTGATTTAATGAAAGTTCTATTGCGCTATGTATGATTGTGCTTCATTGACAAGGCATCACTCTGTTTGCTGGGAGGGCCCCTTGACAACCAGAGTTTTACATTTTCGTTTATTTCTCTTCTCTACAACTAGAATAGTTTTTGTTTATGCAATTTCATTTCCATGATCGTTTATGATAAATTCTGTAGCATAGATTTTAGTTTAATATCATGCTGATTATGTAGTTTCCATTTACAAGTTAGCAACATGTTGTGCCTAGAATAGTTTTCAAATTCTTTTGCAAAGTATTTACAGTTCATTGCTTGATTTCTAGACTAAGATTCCTTTGATTAAATCCTAGTAAATTTAGTTTTATTTATTTATGTTTTTGTCATGAATTTGCTTAAGAGTATTTCAGTCTGTTCAATGATGTAATTTCCTTTTCAAATTATGAAATTAGCTTACTGGTTATATCATTATGGATCAATCATTAAATTATATTTACTTCTTGCTTTTATATTTCATTAGCATATGCATGAGAGAGCTGCCCTCAATAAATCATTTAGATTTATTGTTTTCTTGAAATTTTAACATTTTATTCAAACAGACTGTCATACAGACAGCTTGTCTAGTCCCTTATACAGACCTTCGTTTCCACCTGTTATATAGTCGCTCATTCAGTCCTGTGTGTCTTTTAATATGTTTTAACCTTATCTTCTTAGTTTTTTTATTCTGTCTTGATAGTAATGGTTAGATAATGATTGTATTTTCTCTTAAGACCCCTAGATAAGATTGTTTAGATTCCTTGTTAAATCTGATTCCTCTTTCTTCTCTCTTTTTACCTTATGTCTAGGAATTATGTCATGTAGTTTCACTCATTGTATTGATTTGTAATTGAACCTTTGATTTAAGTTGTTCCTTTGTATATGATCTCTAAGTTACATGCATTAATAGATTAGGTGTTTATAATACAATTTGTTCTTTTAAATTATGCAATTGTGAAAAGGATCTATAAGATAGAATTCAAATCTCCTCTGTAAGTTTTCGGTTTGTGCATAAATCATGTCTACTCTCATATAGTATTTTCGAAGTACGAGTTATTTGTTTATAAACAATCATGTTTACTATTTCTTGTAACTGGACATTTCTCAGTTTGCACATTTTTGTAGAGATCAAACTATACTTAATCCCATTTATCTTTTACACTTCTTTTGAGAGTCATTTTGATACCTCTCATGTTCCCGTTCCTATGGCAGTAAATGCTTACCCTCAAAATAATCAAGGAGAGTGTAATTAAGATTATTTAGTTTAATTAGTTAGTGCATGTATAGTTTCTATTTGGCCCTTGTAAATCCTTTTTAATGTAGTCATTCTCTCAAGTAAAATAAATCTCTCTAGATAGAATAGTTCATTGTCATAACACTGTTTATATCCATACATTTATAAATAATTTGATACCACTCTGATAAGTTGAATTTTACAGAGCTTTGACTTTGTCTTTAATTTTGAAAAATATTTTGTTTGTTAAAATATTACCACGATACTCTCTACCTTCGCATATATTTTGCAGCAACTCTAAGCCTACTAACCCTGACTGATAATTAAATATTAGGTAAATTATTCAAGACAATATTTTTCCTGACATTTTGGTGCCGTTGACGGGGAGTTGTTCCGTAAGGTAGAATAGATGTAGACTGGTAGCGGGGGAGCGGTAAGACGAGAGGTAAGAACCTATGCATCTGTTATAATAGGTTCCCCCAAATCCAATAGTAGTAGTAGCATGGGATAGATTTGTTAAGATAGCAAAATTTTGTTAAGTTTTTATAAACCTTTTACAACCATCAAACTCACTGAATAGGCATCGAAAAAAGAAGAAAACAAAAATACCTATAGGAAGTAGTTTTGTTGGAAACATAAAGAGACTCTTATAGAAGGAAATCATAGCAAGAGAAGAGATCCTAGCAACAGGTCCTAAGGGCCTCATTCCTGACAAAGTTTACAAGAAGTAACCATTAAACCTTCCACTAAGTCACAAAATTTTAGATGAAATAACTTTTTCGAGAAGCTAAACTTCACTAATTTTGTCAATCTTGCTTAGGTGAAAACTCTCTTTGGAAAAGTAACCCCACAAATTGAAACATCCACAATAGAATCTACTATTCCTATAGGACCCAATAAAAAGAATGGTTGATCATAGGAATATCTCTTCTGAAAAAGAACAATGGGACGCTCCATTCTCACCTCGAAAGAAACCTTCTAGGTATACTCACTTTAGAAACCAAACTTGCATAAAGAAGCACGAAAAAGAACGAGCAGCAAAGAGAAATCTCTATCCAAAATGTGAAGTTAAACATCCCTAACAAGAATGTCCATTAAACAAAATCTCTGTATGTCATATTTGCATTGGGCATCATATTTTTCCCCAAGGGATCAAGAGGGATCCTACCAAAATAGAGGCAACCATCGAACTTCCCTCTCCAAAATCTCTTCCTCCTCCCGATCTTTAAAAATATTGTGGGTTATCATTACTTGTATATATGTAAATATGTGTATATTTCTTTGAATAAATAGAGAGTCATTTCTTTCCAGAGGACTCTTTTCTATGTTTTCAAGAATAAAATAAATCGTCTGATAAATGGTTTGGAGAAGCATCCATTTCTTTGAACAAAGTTTATAAGGTATTATTTGAAAAAGAAAGTATTCGAATAAGACTTTGAAGTTTTATATAATTTTTAAACCATTTATTTTATGATTTTGTTATGTTATTGTTTCGATTCAGATATAAACATTTCTGATTATTTGAACAATTGCTCAAAAGACTTATTTGAATTATCATGTTCTTCAGAATTTTTCATACCTAGAGATTACTAGTTCATCTACACTTGTTATCAAAACTTGATTCTTAACTATTTCTAAGGACACTAGAGGGTAAGTGGAATTGATGCTTGTGGGGAACATTATCTTTTATAAAGAAAATGGACTAAAAGGCCCAGGGACACCTTTAAGTTATTCTCTTTTGACATGATCTATATTTAAGGCCATTTTGTGAAAAAATGATATATAAATCATGTGTTTAGTAGGGCTTAGCACGCTCTAGTACCAATCAACTTCCAAATCTTTATACAAGGCAAACCCGTCGGGGTACTGAATAGGCCTACTAGTAGTGGGGCAATGCTAAGTAACAACTTGCAAGGAAGTTTGATCAATGCAAGTACACCCGTCGGGGTACTGAACAGTATCGCTGGCAGTGGGGCTATGCTTGCATGGTACCAAGATAAACTCGTCGAGGTATTGAACAGGCCTGCTGGCAGCGGGGCAATATCAGGTAAAAGAGATCTAGTTAATGCACCACTAGGCACATGGTTTAAAAGAACAATAATATACATATACATAGGCCTATTGTTTATGATTTCATTAAAGGATAACCGTGATGACGTTGGATTCGACAGTCTTACTTCAATCAATATCTAGGATATGTTTATCCTAGAAATGGGACCCATAGCTGTACACTCCTACAAATTCGAAGGTGAGCTCAAGATCTTTTTAGATGACAAGATATCCTTACAACAAGGCAAGAGTGACTAGTTTTCCCTATGGTCCTTTCACTTATATTTTCATCACATGATAAATCCTCAATTTACATCTCTACACGTTTGAGCATTGTTATTTTTTTTAACATGTATCGCTCTAAATCTTTTCACTTTATTAGTTAGTCTTTCTCTTTTTATATAATTACAATAGAATGATTGAACTTTTTAATTTATTTTGCAATTTACATAGTTTTCTTATATGGCTTGAAGACATGCTATATCTTTGGTTTGGGGGAGGATTAGACTGTTTATTTTTATTTTCTAAGTTACTTATGAGAGACTCATTGCTAAATGACAAAATGTTTGTAGGATAATGCAAATAGTGAAATTGGCCTTAAAATCGTGGATGAAGAAGCAAGGACACTAAAGATTATTTCATATGAAAATCTGTATGAAGGATCATATGAAGGGTCGAATGTCAGTATGAATAAAAGGCCAAATGATGATTTGAATAAAAAAAATTGCATTTTCGTATGTATGGTTAAGTATTGGCTTAATTTTATTTGGGTAAAAAGCCGAGTCATATCATTAGAGTCACATCCACAGGACATTATGACTAATTCCAATTCATGATGGTACAAATTAGATCTAATATGATTTTATTACCCCTAAATGGATATGATACGACCTTAGGGTACCTTTTAGTTATCATTGACTCTGTCATCATCATTATCCTCCTTCTCCGTTCGCACACATAAGCTATCAGATAAGCCGACCTTCTCATTGAACTAAGGTTATGGTTGTGAATTTGGTTATACACTCTCATTAAGTTACATGTTCAACCTCTCCAAAGCTTACTTTCGACATGGTTGAACCAACTAAAAATTAGAAACTCATTCAATCATGCGCTTTAGACAGCACATGTTCCAAAAATTTCCATAATGGCACGATCATTTAAGCATGTCGAGATGGTTGCATGATCGTTTGGTAGTTTGAATGCGGCATGCTTTAAAACTAGCATTGTGCGAACCTTCTCCCATTACATCACTATCACTAACTGTTATCGCTGAAAAACATTTTGGCCACCTTTCCCTCATATCTCCTGAGAAACCCTGTATTCCTTCCTCTGTTTACATCATGCTGAACTGATTCGAGCCAGAAAGTTACCAAGATCTATTCCAAATGGCAGAATTTAGGGAATGTTGGGAAGTGTTTTTTCGAGCTGGATGGAACACTTTCCTCCATTCACTGCAAGGTTACGATGAGGAAATCTCATTGCTTTTTGCAATGGGGTTTGATGGGAGGACGACCAGAGTACGTCATCTTTCCTTTCAAGTCATTGAAGAGTCGATTGCGCGCACCACCAAGCTTCCCCGAGAGGGTGAGCAATGGCATAAACATTGGTTCGTTCCACTAGCAACAAATAATTTTTCTCTCAAGCCCGAGTTCCGGTATGTAATAGGCGTAAAAGGATACCATCACAGCTGGATAAAGCTGGAGTACATGAAATTGTTGACAGTCATCATTCACATGGTTACTAGGGAAGGTAAATTTATCATTTTCAAATCCTGTCACCTTCGGTTACTAGCTCACTTTGTCGATAATAGATGTTTAAACTTCCCTTTCTTTTTTCATCATAGCTTAGAAAAAATGTCAAATTTGGTCCAGAAAAATACCCTTCATCCGAAGAGTAGTTTGTACCACCACAGTATAATCAAAATGTTAATCCTAGACCAACTCAAGGAGAGAAACCAACATTGGGATACCTTTGTGTTCAAAGTTCTTAATTCCCACCTGAATATTCGTAAACGATCCCTTCATTTTCACCATGAGTCAAGTCAAACCCTTCCCATTGAGGAGGAAAACCAAAATATCATCCACCTTGACCAAGATACCTCAGAACTGAGTCCATGTGAATGAAATACCTTTGCTAGCCCTGTGTCTGCCGAATTTGTACCTATTTCATGACCTCGTACCAGAAGACAAAAGGCTAAAAGTGTTCAGCGTATGTTCCGGCCTGGTACCCAGACCACAGTTCAATTTGATGAGAAAACTAGTTATTTAAATGATGAGGCTAAGGTAGAGGAAGTAAACCCAAATTCATCCCTCTTAGCATTAGCCAGTATTTCTGCCGAATTACTCAAGGACATTGATCAAATGGACATTCCTGCACCTGTCCAGGATATCAGACCTGAAGAACCCCTCCCTACCATCAATTTGGATTTTCCTTCAATGAACATGAGTCCTCCATAGATTTTAACCAGTCCCCAAAGCCATCCACACCACCGTAGCCAACATGATTTGATCAGTTAACTTTTGAGTTAACTCAATCGACGAAGCAAAATGAAGAGTATGTCAAGTTAATTCTAGAGCTTTGTGACGAAAACAGAGTGTTGCGGTTATAGATGAATAATATGGAGGATCTCCACAAAATTGTTAGCATATCACAAAGGAATCGGCAAGCAAGGCATGCCCTTTTGAAATCTCAAGTGAGGAAATTGAGGTACAAACAGTCTGTTTCATCCAAGTCAAAGGCAGTTGCTGACACAGCTCTTCCTCCTTCCTGATGTTATCTTTTATTCTCTGACCAGTGGGACCTGGCATTCTTCCAGTTTGGGTAAATGTTGGTCTCCTTTTTGTCACCATTTTTGGGTTCAATACTTTACATGTTAACACATATTTTGTTACCTTTTAGCATCTTTTGCACCATGCAGCTCACCATTCAAGCCTCGGGTATTATGAATTTAAGGATTATGTCAATTCTATTTATTGTTATCATTTTACGGCTTTAATGATTCAAATTGACATGAAATGAAGCACATTCAATATATTAATTCATGCGTATAATTATTTGTAGGTTATATGGTCTTCTAGACAGGCTAAAAAATAGACACGCATTCAGCTAGATATATGGAGAGCATATCCAACTCGTCGTCTAGATCACTAAACATACCGCGCATCGCTGGTAGTATATTTATGTGCGTTAAAGCATGTAACAACCATGGACTATTGTGACCATGCACCAGCATCTCAGCATCAGCCTTATTCTAGAAGAACACCCATCTAATGACTCTATGTGACACCTTGGTGTCGACTCCAATTAAGACCGAAATCATATGCCACATTGCACACCAAAAAGAACCCGATCTGCGAAAAAGAAGGAACTATCATCTGTTAGTTGCTAATGTAATTATTTGCTATAATGACTGCCTTATCATGAAGAGCATTCGACCACTAAAGGGTCGACTTGCTCACCCTCCATCAACAATGTATATATAGGCGTTGTTATGCAATTTAGGGTAGGAGGTCTATCTGTCTTTTTTTTATACGTGACCAGTCAAGTTTGAAAACTCTGTAATGCTACCCTTATTGATTTAATGAAATTTCTATTGCATTGTGTATGATTGTGTTTTGTTGACAAGGCATCACTTTGTTTTCTGGGAGGCCCCCCCGACAACCAAAGTTTTACATTTTGATGTATTTCTCTTCTCTGTAACTAGAATAGTTTTCGTTTATGCAATTTCATTTCCATGATCGTTTATGATAAATTCAATAGCATATACTTTAGTCTAATATCATGTTGATTATGTAGTTTCCATTTACAAGTTAGCAACCATTGTGCCTAGAATAGTTTTCAATTTATTTTGCAAAGTCTTTACAGTTCATTGCTTGATTTCTAGAATAAGATTCCTTTGATTAAATCCTAGTAAATTTAGTTTTATTTATTTCTGTTTTTGTCATGAATTTACTTAATAGTATTTCAGTCTGTTCAATGATGTAATTTCCTTTTCAAATTATGAAATTATCTTAGGTTATATCATTATGAAATTCAATCATTAAATTTGATTTACTTTTTGCTTTTATATTTCATTAGCATATGCATGAGACAATTTCCCTCAATAAATCATTTAGATTTACTGTTTTCTTGAAATTTGAACATTTTCTTCAAACAGACTGTCATACAGACAACCTGTCCAGTCCCTTATACAGACCTTCATTTCCACCTATTATACAGTCACTCATTCAGTCCTATGTTTCTTTTAATTTGTTTTAAGCTTATCTTCTTAGTTTTTTGATTCTGTCTTGATAGTAATGGTTAGATAATGATTGTATTTTCTCTTAAGACCCTTAGATAAGATTGTTTGGATTCCTTGTTAAATCTTATTCCTCTTTCTTCTCTCTTTTTACCTTATGTCTAGGAATTATGTCATGTAGTTTCACTCATTGTATTGCTTTGTAATTAAAACTTTGATTTAAGTTACATGCATTAATAGATCATGTGTTTATAATACAATTTTTTTTTTTCAAATTATGCAATTGTGAAAAGGATCTATAAGATAGAATTCAAATCTCCTTTGTAATTTTTCTGTTTGTGCATAAATCATGTCTACTTTCATATAGTATTTGTTGAGTAGGATTTATTTGTTTATAAACAATCATGTTTACTATTTCTTGTAACTGGACATTTCTCAGTTTGCACATTTTTGTAAAAATCAAACTAGACTTAATCCCATTTATCTTTTACATTTCTTTTGAGAGTCATTTTGATACCTCTCTTGTTCCAATTCCTCTGGCAGTAAATGCTTACCCTCAAAATAATCAAGGAGAGTGGAATTAATATGATTTAGTTTAATTAGTTAGTGCATGTATAGTTTCTATTTGGTCCTTGTAAATCCTTCTTAATGTAGTCATTCTCTCAAGTAAAATAAATCTCTCTAGATAGAATAGTTCATTGTCATAACACTCTTTATATCCATACATTTATAAATATTTTGATACCACTCTGATAAGTTGAATTTTACAGATCTTTGACTCTATCTTTCATTTTGAAAAATATTTTGTTTGTTAAAATATTACCACGATACTCTCTACCTTCGCATATACTTTGTAGCAACTCTACGCCTACTAACCCCGGTTGATATTTAAATATTAGGTAAATTATTCAAGACAATATTTTTCCCAACAGTTGTAATTAAAAATTTCAAAAGTAAGTAGGAATGTTGGAGTTCTATATTTAGACTTTCCTCCTAAACTTGCTTCACCAATCTCTTCATTAGGTTGGCTATCATTCTGGGGTTCCTTCAAAGGTGTCTCAAGTGCCTTCAACAGCTTTTCCTTTTGTTGGGGTAGATTACACATTTCAAACAAAGAGATGTTTTCTTTAGTCTTTTTAATATCTTCTACAATGTCATATCTCATTTCATGTTCAGTGGAATTCTTGTTGACATTCTCAACTTTGTTTTCTGTAGACTTACAGGTATATTGGCTATCTTGGGATTCTAGATTGTGATGAAAAAATATGGTATATTAACCATTTGAGAATTATTTTTTATATTTTTCATATTCTCCTGACGTTTCTTTATCTTGGGCAGTATCATGTTATCCTCTTTCAATGAGCTCTGACTCCTTGTTGTAACATTCCTTTCTGGTATTTTTTCTACCTCAATGAGATGTTCATCTTCTAGATTAAACATGTAAACACAATCCCATGAAACCAAAGTGTCTTCTTCTTGGGTCTCTGTTGGTTCATGACCCTTCTCTTTTTCATCCACAATTTCTGTCAAGTTGGAATCTAGTTGCTGGTTCATCACTAAAGTCATCGAATTTATCCACTGTGGGCAATTTTTTTCAGAGTGAGGCTACTGATGGAATGTATAGAAATTGCCCATTCCTACCTCTGTTAAATTCATAGCCGAGGGACTATGAGATGGAGGTTTCGATGTACCACTATCATCTCTCTTTTTTATAATAAGGTTTGTATTGTTTATGGGCCTCCTTCTCCTTTTCCAGATCAATTACTCTATTTGACAATTTCTGCATCATTTTTACCATACCATCTAATTCTTGTGACCGTTCATATTTAGGTTTAGTTAACAATAGAGGCTTTCTGTTCCCATAAGTTTTTTCTTATGATTGCACTGGATATTGGTCTATACTCTCCATTTCAGATTCCACCTTCTCAGCTTCTTCATAAGTTTCCACTAAAGTGGGCTTAACCGATCTTTTGACAAACATGGCTAGGTCAGGCCCAAGAGCTGAGGTGTAATACTCAATTAGGGCGTGCTCAATCGGTTTTTTAGTTGCATCAAAGTTATTCATGTAGGTAGCAAACCTCTGAGTGAACTTATGCACCCTTTCTTTCTTTTCTTTCTTTAGGGCAATCAACCCTTTCATTAAAGTAGCATGGGTTTTCTAGATTCCATATATGTTTCTAAACAATCTCTCAAAGGTATTCCAATTTATTATTGAATTTTCCTGCAAGGAAAAATACCATGAGGTTGCTTTTCCCTTGAGAGTATGAGGGAACAATCTGCAAACTACGTCTTCATGCTCTGCTGCTTGTAATCCTTCTAAAGCTAGATAAAAACGTTGCAAATGATCGTCCACAAGAATTCCTTCATTTGGTTCAAACTTGGGCCATGCCTTATCAAAATTCTGAGGCATAGCATGTAGTGGAGGAGTAAGATTTAGAGGGGATCTGTCCCTCCAAGCAAGTGGTGGAGGAGGTTAATTTGCATTCACATTTGCCATGATTCTAAGTGGATATTGAGGAGGAGACTAGACAAGGGTTCGAAAAGGTGAGCGGTGAGGGGAATCTGGTCCTAACTAATTTAGAGATTGCACAATCTCTTGCAAGGCTGTTTCTACCAGTTCTTCAAAGTATTCCACTAACACTGCATCTTCACAGTAAGGATGGTCTTTCTTATGCACTTCTCTTCTAGGAAAGGCTGGAATATTAGGTAGTCCCCCAATCTTCTTTGCATATTCCCTTGTGATCCTTCTTAAATCATCAACCACCTCGTTATCAATGGAATAGAAATACTCTGTGAATTTTTCTTAAGGACTATGTTTTTGAGGGAAACCAGTTTCAGAACTGTCACCAGTGGAGTATTCTCGAGAAAACGAATTTCCTCGGCCAGCCATGCATTGGTGTCCCTCCTTTTATTGCCAAAACTATTGAGGCCTGGAAAAATCCCAGGTAACAACAATAGGGATTCTCCCCAATAAGCGTTCCCAATTAGCTCGTTATTCTTTGGTATTGGGAATCCATCCGGTTTATGGTCAAGTTACCGTAGTTCAAGTAACGGTTAAAACTTGTTTTACTAGTTGCGGCCCCGAGTCCATTGTTTAAGTGTATTTTTTATTTTTATCTCTATATATGATATGCAAGTTCCTATTTAAATGCAACTGATAGAGATAGAAAAGAGCTCACAATGTGATGCGCATATTCTTACCTCTTGTCTTACCTCTTTCGCTTCTAAATAATTAACAAAGAACAACTTATGTTAATGCTAACTAATTCTATCTAACCTATCCCTAGGGAGCAAGATTGTAATTAATGATGAGTAATGTACTGTAAAACATGCATTTATAATATTACAGATAGCTTTTCATATTCCAGAATACATGAATGTAAGTAAAAATATAAACAAAGAGATAGCTCGTTGTTAGTTAAAACATTCATCACTCAATATATTGCGTAAGTTTCACAAAATAAATAGGAAATCATTCATAACATGGAAATAATTCATAAGTTAGAACGATCTCACAGTTCGTAGAAAAATATGAAACAAAAGTAGTTCAACATTCAACAAATCTACCGCATGCATTTGAGACTTCACAGTGCCTTCTCTAGCAGAAAATATGACTTCTTTATTATAAAAGGAAGTAGTTCTTCTTGAAATAAATTTCAGAAAGATAGCATGAAAAAGTTCCTTTCTAACATCTATTTCACCTCTATTTATACAACACCTCTATTTATACAAACAAAAAAAACTCTTGAGTTTCCCCCTAGCCTTTTGGGCTCCCTCAACTCTTCCTTTACAAAAAATTGTCTTCTAGTGCATGAACTTAGAAAAAAGGATAATTACAAAATATTACATAATTTTCAATTTGTGAATAAGCCAACTAAGTGGGCCCAGTTTGTGTCTTGATAAAAACACCCCATTCTTGTTCCTGTTCACTGATGACTTTGTACTCTGCAGGTTCCAATACGCGAACTGCTACCTCATGTTTGGACAACTGGGATTCGATTTCCTTCATCTTGGGAGTACTCTAACTCAAATCTTATTCTAACTTCAGTTGGTGACCTGATTCTTGTATAATCTAGGTCTCGATGTCTTTTTCACTGACAACTTTGAGTCTTTTTAGGCTCTCCTCTCCCTTTTGCAGCCTCTCCTGCAAATTCTGCAAATGTTCTCCCCTGACCAGGAAAACTTGATCTGAGGTATTCATTAGAATCAGACATTGATTGTGCACTAGTTGTATACCTTTGTAAAACTCTGCGCATTTTTCAATAGATTTTTCAATAGTAGTGTTTAACCCGACCAGAGTTTTACAACCAAAATTTATTATGGCTATATCCATTTTAAGACCTGCTACTAATTTCTAAGGTATGTCAGCTAGAAAGTTTGAATGGGTTTCTACCCATGCTAACTGGTTTTTTACCAGCTCTACCACATCTGATAATCTTCTCTGGAATTATGTCGAGCCGAGCTTTATTTCTTTCAATCTGTCCTATATTTTTTTCACCTTATACATTTCCTCTGCAAGATTCAACAAGACCTGATTAATCTCTTTTTGTAACATCGAGGCTAAATTTCTGAATGGAGTGATGTCCATCTATTTTTCCTTCGCTACTTGTAATTATTCTTTCAGTAAAAGGTTCTGGGATTCCAAATCCTCTATTCTTTTGTTTTTTGTATCCCCTTTCTGCACTGCTTCCTTGATCTGCTTGCCTAAGTCTTTCTTCTCTCCTTCAATAATGTTCACTGATAATACTAAAGCATCCTTGTCGAACTGTAAATATTGGCATTCTTCCTTGGAATCCTCAATCGTACTAAGCATGTCTTTATACTTTCTCTTTAGACTTTGACCTTCATCTCTTTCCCTTTTTAGGGTTTCTTTCATTTGAGCAATCTTCTTCTGAGATCGTTCCAAATACGTCATTATTTTATCAACATTGTCTTCAGTATCTAGGGTTTTGGCTACTCCTTCCTTCTCCATCATTCTCGGATATTTATCAATCCCATGAACAACTATCTTCTCAGTCACCATAACTCCCTTCTTTCCTCCAGTGTTCACTTTCTTTTCTGTTCTCCTAACAATTATGTTTTTAGCTTTGTCATAGAAGATGGTATTCAGATCAGCCACCTCTTCTCCTTCTGTTGGAATAAAAGCGATTAATTCAATCCCTGCTACTAAAACTGGATTTTCTCCTGATATGCTACTGTATGGATAAGAGGATTCTACCGGATCATCATAAGACTAATTTTTCTCCTAATTTGCATAATCCTATTCCTCCTGTTCCTTTTGTCGAAGCTCCTCAGCCACTTTCTCTACATGCTCCTTTTCTTTATCAGTCGCCTCTAACATTAACCTCTCATTCTCTTTTTGCTTTTTCTGAGCTTCTTCTTCTTCATTTCTCTTTGCAATTTCTTCTTCTTCTGATCTTTTCTCGGCTTTTTATGTTGCTTTTCTTTTTTATTCTTCTTTTGCTTCCAACCACTATTCTACTTATCGAGATAATCTGAGTGCCTCCTCTTGTCATTTCTTGGCAGCCTCCTGTTCTTGCCTCTTTTGTTGCTCAATAACCTTTCCCCTTCCACCAACCGTAGTTATCTTTTGCTTAAACCTCCTTCTCAAAGCTGTCATATTTCAAGCATTTCGGAAAATTTCTTCATCTTTATCCCAAAATTTTGTGTGCTTGAAATGCACCCCCGCTGCAGTACAATAATCAGTAACCTTATTTTCGGAGTCATTTCTATGGAAACTCATCTCGCCAAAGTGAAAATATTCTAGCTCTTTAACAAATTTTGTTGCACTCTTTACTTTGGAGAACCTATAACTCCCTATATAAAAAGGGACCGAAGGATACACAGCCCTCTTTTGTTCGAATAGGAAGTGACCAAATGCATCAATGTATAGCTGTCTTACTACCTCCTTATGAATAACATAATATGTAGTGTACTTTGGCAGAAGAGAAGGAGCCCTCGATTTGCCAAACATCTTCAAATACAAACCCTCCTCAGTCAAGTAATAATGTCCATTATCTTGCACAACCTTCAAAGCCTCTTCTGACATGCAATCACAGTCAACAAGGAAAATCAAACTGTACAACAGCATGTCGAGACCTTCACAAATACTCTTGTAATGATTGAAATACTTGTGTGCCTGTTACGGAGATAACTTCCTATGGCTTGGGGTACCACAAGAGATAGAGTAACCACAGAAATCAATCCTCTCCTATATGCAAGAGAAACCAAACATCTAACACTAAAGTATCTCGAAACATTCCTTATTCTGGATGGTTGATGTAGATCCCCGTTGAGCTTTTCCACTCTCGCTTGTATTGATAATTTGCTCTCTCAATATTCAGCAAACAAGACAAGCATGCTATATAATTATGATAGACCTACTCTAGCATATATAATCAATAACATATAAGCATTTAAAAGCATCCATGGATTCAATACTCATTTAAATACACATTATTGGATAGGAAAAGATATTTCTATTAATATAAATCAGAGATTACAATAGTGACAACCTCTGTCGGCACGTCTACAAATCGGAGAAATTGGGTCCTCCACCTGGGCCTCCACCACTTCAATCCTCCATCTCTCGATAGCAAGCTCACAAGAAAAGGAAAGCTTGGGAAGAACACAAAGTTCTCCAGGGGAAAAAGGAATGCAGACTCAAGTATAAGCTCTGGCAACAATGGACTATAGTTTTCTTGCTCTTCAATTCCTCCCCCTTCAATGTATCCAAAGAGTTCCTTATATAGTGGTTCAATGGGGTAATGGAAGGTCAAATCCGAGTGATCTCAAGGCATATGGAAGCCCAAGAGACAAGTGACTCAGATCCACATCAAGGAAAACTCCAAAACTATTTGGCCTTTTGTACACATCCCGATGTACACGGGTTTGAGGGTCAAATCCATGTATATACGCGAGAATAGGTTTAAAAGTCGCGTATAGCAAATAAGACATGTTTTTAGGGATGATCTTGGAAACATCAAAGGCAAAAAAATGTTCCATGGGGTCCAAAGAGTCTGCAGAGGGATAGGGAAGGCCATAAAGGTGTGATCCACCATGTGTGGTAAAATCAGTTGTAACAGATGCCCCCTAATGTGTAGGGTCATAGGGGTCATACGATGGCCGAAATACATTATAAGTCCATCCGAAAAGTGGAGTGATGAAGAACCAGGCGGAAGAACCAACCATCCAATAGTACAATACAATAATCAAACTCTGCATATAACTACAAGTAGATATAGCAGTCCTGGATACATAAGAGTATAATGGCCATGAATAGGCATGATACAAAACATTACATGTGTGGTCATTTCCACGTACAATATAGATAGATCAGAATCTCCATGATGAAGATATACAAAGGATCATGATCTCCATAAATGCTGAAGATATATAATGGATCAAGATCTCCATAATGGCTAGAAATATATGACATACACTGGAATCGAATCACAAGAGCTGAAATCTCATGAACATTGGCACAATCAAGGAGGTAGCATATATGAAATGCCACCAATCTGGAAGGTCTTCTACACAATCTACTACGAGTACATGTCCTACTATGTCAATAGAGGTGTTGAGGTCAAACATAGTACTCCATCATCTGATTACTGGTCATTGATGTATACCATTAACAGACGTGAGATCACCCACTGATAATGAAAATGAGAATCAAGGTACTAGAGTGAAAACTAACAAGTGTGAATAAATGCGCTAAGGTCAAACACTTGAAAGGATCCATCGATCAGGGGACATTGATGTATTCCCAAAATTGTCGATGGCGAGAGAACCTGCCATTGATGACTGCAAGTCTCAAGGCACTCAAAAATGACTCTAGATTCCTATCCCAGAATAAATGATCTAAAGTCAATGGTATGAAATCCATTAGAAGGAGGGAATTAATGCATCCCTAATCATCCAACACGAGGTACTCAGCAAGGTTTTATAATGTGGAAGGACTCGATCATAAAGTGCACTAACCGGTATCAGTACCAGGAATGGCTGACATGCAAAGTCAAGAGAACTAAGGAATGACTCGAGTTTCAACTTCCTTTGAACAAGAGAATAAAAGCAAATGGTGACTAAATGTAGGTAGCATAGACTCGATATACAAAACTGGGACATCTCTGCGACACAGGAGGCATCGATAGAGGCTCCATAAGGACTGGAAGCTTAACCAGTCGGTGGAGATAAACTCAGAGAAACAAGTACAGCTCCTAAAGTCAAACTATTAACGCAACCAATGGATGTGATATACAGTGCTCTATTCGAAGGCAACACGACTAGACTGCTACCAAAGATAACATCTTTTCTTGTCCGGATTTTTGGTTTTTTTATTTTTTGGACTTTTTCAACTATTTTGAAAAGCTTGAAAAAGAATAAAAGTGCTTTATAGTTACAGACTAGGAGGAGACGAGTGTCAATGGGCAAGAAAACTAGTTCCAAGCAGCGAAACATACCTATGCTCAATGCAAGAACACATGTGCAGGATAACGACACTCGAGGGAAATTCCCCTTTCAATAAAAATGGGGAATCAAGCTGCAAAGGATATATAAAATGGCTCTGCATGGCTAGACATGAGACAAGATCGGGCTATATAGCTAATAATCAAAGTCAAGGAAGCCGACATAAGGCTCAATGAGGTAGGAAAAACTCATGATAATGCAATTACAACTTGACATGAGGGATTCCTAGGAACAAAGGCCAGCAAAAAAGATCAAGAGGAGTATGAGGCTCTTGTGCAAAGACATGGTGATACTATACAAAGGACTCCCCAACCCTTAAGGAAAAATGTCGGCATTGGCACGAAATGCAACAAAAGAGCTAATAAGGGCACCCATGTATGGTCAAGCTCTACCATTCACATCATGTCACTTCTAAAATAGCAAGAAGGTTCCGTGACAAGATAGAATGGGTTCGTACCTAAGGTTATAATGAAATGGTCATAAGTTCATGCAAAATGCACATGAATATGAAATCTAACCTATATTCCAGTTTAGACATAATACCTGAAAGCGACATGAATGAGCCAAAACAATGGTCAAAATGGCGCTCAAAACGGACTCCTACATCATCAGATTAGTCCAAAATGATCCAAAATGGCCAGAAACGGTCCAAAACTATAGAAAGGGGGTAAAAATTTTCAAAAATTTCAAAATTTTTCTATAGATAGTAAAATATTCAAAAATTACATATCATTTGTAATTTTTACCCATTTGAGCTCAGAACTTCAAACTCAAATTCCGGGAGCTTCGTCTGGCGAAATTCGACACCATTTCTCCTAGGTAACTTCTCGTGTCCTCCTCTTCCATTTTCATGTAAATTTTTTCAATTTCCATTGTCAAATTTGACTTTTAGGCCAGTCTAAATTGGTCGTTTCGTCCCACACAGAAATCGGGGCTTTTTCCACGAATAGGGGTGGCTATACGCGGAAAAACCTCCCAAACCCACGTACATATGTGGCTACTTTGCAAACAGTCGCGTATGCGGCCACGCACATGGTTTTTGAAGGTATATAATGACCAAAAATAATTTTTAATGTGCAGGATGGTTCTAGAATGGAGGTAGAGGGAACATGGAGATGTAGAAGAGGTTGTTCGGGGTGATTTGATGGCTCAAAAAGCTCTACGTGCATGTGGGCTATACAAGTTTTGGTGTCTTGGCAGCCTGAGGGCCAAACCAAGACTCTTGTAGATGCTAGTAGACTACTAGGATCTAGACTCAGAGTATTTCCATATCGATGGGATTTCCCTCACTATAGAGGTGGAGGACATATACTTCATTACTCGATTTTCCCAACGGGGAGAGGTGGTGAACCTACGCTCTCGCGGGCCCGGAGGTAGCCTCACCATTAATGAGTACATTGCAGTATACTATTTTTTGGACATGGAAAAGGTTGGGATTCAAATCCCAACAAACTCCATCTAGGTGCTAGGATTGAAGACCATACTATTGGCACTTGGCAGGATAGTTGGTCTAGCATCACTCCACCAGGCCTCATAGCCATTGATGTTCTATGTAGTGGAGTGCATGAGACCCATAGTTTACGATTGGAGCACTGCGCTATGGAGTAAAATGAAGCAGTAGCTTAGTGACTGCAAGATGGGCAGGGTACGAAACTTCAGTTTCAGCAGTATACTGATCATGTTCTTCTTTGAGCATGTTCTAGGGATAATCCCTAGAGCTCATGTTCCTCCTCACGGGGTTCGAGATCCAGCCCAATGACGTTGGGAAGATGCTATGCATAGACTGGGCAAAGGTAGGGTGTCTAACCCCTACCCAGCTGATTTATTTCCATGGTGGTGGAGGTAGATTATTGCCATCGATGATTATCCCTATGCAGGAATATATTTCTAGGGAGATCCCGACATGCCCCTACCACCAGGAGCAGCATACGGTGACATTGGTAATGAATCTCAAACCCTCTTTTTAAAGTTTTTTGAATTATTAAATTTTTTTGTGTTTTTTGATATATAGACTCAAAATACATGTTTTGGTGTGACGACACATAATGACAATCTGTCATATGTATGCAGATGTTGGACCACGGTGGCCTGACAGATTCCCTCATCATAGACGGAGGGGAAGAGGAGATGATATAATGGGTGTAGATGCGAAGAGGACGCTCCAAAGCATCCACACAAACTTTGTACGATTGACACACAGGGTACCCATGGCGCAAGTTAAGGACTTGCCTGAGGCCATGCAGCGTCAGGTGGTTGGGGTACCATGAGCATGGGTTCGGTTATTCCGACAACTAGATAGAGATGTGGTGTGCTACCATGATCAAAAACCCCCTCCTCCTCCACAGGCTTGGAGACCTGAGAGTGATTCATTTTTGTACTACCATGTATTATATTTTGGTGGCTCGGAATCCCCATTTTTGTATTATGACGTCACATTTTGGATGTTTAATGAAAAACTTTTATGATCATCGATTTTATTTATTTACATGTGTTTAAGAATGTATGTTTGTGATGTGCTTATGGTCTATGAAAAAAATGTCAATCTAACATATAGTTAGCATATGAGTCAGCAACTTGATTAAAAATTCTTGGAACATGTATGTATGTTATGTTGTCAAATTGTCGTTCTAACAATCTCACACGTAAGAATCTTCGTAATAATGTCGGATCCCTAATACGATACAAGCCATTAAGTTGTGACACTACTAACTGTGAATCAAGACGTACCTCAAGAGAGAGAACACCATGTGAAATGGCACCCCGTAACAGCTCAATAACAGCACTATACTCAGCAACATTCTTCGAAGAAGGTCATAAACATATGCCTCCTGAAGACAATACCTGACCCGTAGGAGTATAAATCACCCAAGCAGCAGAGGCTGAGTGTTGAGTGTGGTGGCTAGCACCATCAACAAATCCTATGTAAGTGGAAGACTCCATTGACATCTGCCATAAGAAATGAAAGCTAATCAACAAACTCGATCACCATAATAAAACCTAACTATGCAAGAAAAAGTACAATAATATAAAATAATCATCCCTGGATGAAGATCATGCATAGTATTTTTTAAGATAGAGCCCATTTCTAGGCTCCACCAAGGCTATCCCTTCATAATCCACCAGCTCATAGGATCCCTTCTCTAACACACGTTTGGCCACGTAAGGACCATGCCACATGGGATTAAACTTCCCTGCCCCCAAGGGTTCTTTAGCTTGATCCCACAAAAGGACCAAATCTCCTTCACTAAACCTCCTCGGATGGATAGACTTATCATATTGGACCTTAACACGACACTTATTTACTTCTAGAGCCACTAAGGCATCTTGGCGCTGCTCTAAGTGGACCAAACATTCCTCCAATGTGGAAGTGTCTGGTAAAAGCTCTATGGCTAGCTTCAATGAAGGGATTTCGCATTCAATTAGCAAGTTACACTCCACTCCATGTACGAGATGATATGGAGAAAAATTGGGTGGTAGTCTTAACCGCGGTCCTATAGGCGCACAAAGCAGGATATAACATGATATGCCAATTCGTTTTGCTTTGTGCGATGGTTTGTTGGAGAATGCACTTAAGTGATTTGTTCACTGCTTCAACCTGTCCATTCACCTGAGGGTAATGAGAAGAGGAATGCTCCTGCTTATACCCTAACTTCGAGGCCAACTCTTCTATCATTCGATTCTGAAAGTGCCTACCATGGTCAGTGACAAGCTCTTTCGAAATACCAAACCGAGTAATAATTTGGTTGAATATGAAATGCGCGGTTGTCTCACCATTGGATTTTATCGTGGGCATAGCCTCAACCCATTTCATGAAATAATCAATAGCGACTATAATATGATGATGCCCCCCAGCCGAAGTTGGATTACAATCCATGAAGTCAAGCCCCCACTTGGTGAAGGGATCGGCGATGATAATCGGATGTAACGGGGCAAGATGTGAGCGCATATTCCATGCAAACACCTAGCAAGCGTGACACTTCTTGAACGCATTAACACAATCCTTAGAGATCGACGGCCAAAAATATCCTGCTCTCAAGATTTTTTGGGCTGTAGAAATCCTAGATAAATGACCACCACACGCCCCTCCGTGGAAATCATTCAACACAACCTCAGCCTCTTCATGGGTTAAGCAACGATGTAAAATGGAATCTACCCCACGCTGGTACAAAGTGTTATCCACTATAAGGTAGTTGTTAGATACATGACGTAATCGTCGTCACTCATCCCGTGAAAGGTGAGTAGGGACCTTCAACATTTGTAAATATATGATGATATCTCCATACCATGGATCCAAAGTTGAGATAAGGAAAATATGCTCATTGACAAACGTATCCTCATAAACCTCCTCCTCCTATTCACTTGGGAAATCAGAAATGAGCTCCGCAAAAATTAACGATTTCTTTGATTTTGCCGAAACAAACTCGAGATTGAATTCTTGCAAAATAACAATCCATTTATTATACTTTCCCCTGATCATCCTTCTAGTGAGGATGAACTAAAATGGATTGACATGAGCTACCACCAAGGTTTGGAAAACGAGAATGTAGTGTCTCAATCTCTGAACCGCATGAACGATAGCTAAGGAAAGTTTCTCCACATGGGAATAACAGATTTCTGCATCTATAAGGTTCCAGCTCAAATAATGTATGACATGCTCATGGAGCTCCTCATCCTCTTGAACCAAAACCATACTAATCGTCTCCATGGATGCAGCCACATAAATCAAAAAGTCACGGCTATAGTCGGGTGGGATAAGCATGGGAGCCAATGCTAAGGCTCACTTAAGAGAATTAAAGGACTCCTGGGCTTGCTCATCCTAGCAAAAGGTAGTGTCCTTCTTTAAAATATGCATAACGCCTCTAGTCAACTTGGAAAAGTTAACCACGAATCTTCGTAAGAAATTTTCCCTGCCTTGCAAACATTGAAGATGTATAATATTTCTCGGGGGAGACAATTGAAGTATTGCCTCAACCTTTAAGGGATCAACTCGTATACCCTCCTTGGAAACAATGAATCCTAGCAAGTGACCAGACTTCCCACAAAAGATGCACTTATCTGGATTTAACCTAACCTAGTAGTGGCAGCATCTTTCGAATACTAATCTCAAATGGTAGGGATGACACACTCTCAGTCGAGAATGAGCTGCAAGGACATCCAAAAAGACTTCAATAATTGATTTGAGATCATGAAAAATCAAGGTCATAGCCCACTAAAATGTGGCTCCAGTGTTTTTAAGACTGAAAGGCATCTTTCGATATGCAAACGTACCCCAAAGACAAATAAATGCAGTTTTGTGTTGATCCTCGGGTTTGATATAAATCTGATTATATCCGAAAAATCCATAAAGGAAAATACCTCACTTCCCGCACACTCATCCAAAATCTGATCAATAAATGGTGTGGGAAAATTATCCTTAGGACAGGCACAGTTTAAATCGTGGAAAGAATTGCATATACAGATCATTCCCTGCTTCTTATCAACCGGAACAGGGTTTGAAACCCACTCTGTCAAGGGAATGGGATAGATAAAACTGGATTTTAACAACTTTTCTATCTCAGCCTTAATCGTGGGTGATTTTCTAGGACTCACCACACACAAGCATTGTCGAACAGGCCTCACATTTTGATAGGTCTTAATTTCATGTTCAACAATACGAGGGTCGATACCTAGCATTTCCTCATATGACCAAGAAAAGATGTCACGAAATTCTTTGAACAACTTGGTATACTCCTGAATCTCAGTATGGGAACATTCTACCCCAATATAGACATTCTCAATCTTTCCAAGATCACGAGAGATATTGATAGGAATAGTAGGTGATATATTTGCCATGTTCCCATCAGCCATCTAACCAGGAGAGCTTAATGGAACCACAGGGCTACCAATATTCTCGCTAAGAATCTCCCTAAAATCCTCACCCTCCAAACGAGAAAGCTTAGGAAGAAAATAAGATCTATGGTGTAACTCTTCCCAAGGTGGCTCAACCCCAGACATGACCTTAATAATAGCTTCATCTGACAAAAAAACACTATCAAGGAAATCATGTGCATGAGAGGACTCAATTGACCATGCAGGAAGCACATACAGGACCTCCTCCTTCGTCCACGAAGAGGAAGGCCTAGTCTCTGCAACACCATCAAGATTCGCTCTATATTCTATCATTGCTGCAGGAAACGGCACGTCCGTTTTGATAGGTCCATTCGAAGGACTCGGTGAAGGAAGAATCCAAGGATATTCCATATGGGTAGTGTGAAAAGACACCAAATTCAATGAATATGAAGCCCCATCGAAACTAGATCCGATCATAAGGACAGGTGTAGGACAACTAAATGTCCTCGTAAGGGATGGATACATACCTACACCCACACTCCGAGTTGTTGGCTGAGAATGATCGATAATCGGGATAGAAGCTTCCGACGATGCATTAACACTCGGATTTTTAAATGATGTCTAATCAATCGTAACAATCTTCCCATTAAATGGAAAGCATACAACTTGAAATATAGAAGAGGCTACGGCTTGCATACTATACATCCAATTCCAACCCAGTAAAAGATTGTAATCAAGGGGCGCATCAACCACCTCAACGTCAATCGCGATGGTCTTCCATCCCAAACGGACCTTGGGAGAAGGAAGAATTTCATGTGGCCGAAATGATCTACCATCAAAGGTAGTCAACATGGTAGCAAATTTAGACAACTCAGGAGAACCCAAACCCTTCCAACACGACAAAGACATCACGGAAGCAACAACGCCTTCGTCAATCACAATGCGTTCGACGGTCATGTTAAGACATTCTACATGAATCAAGAGAGACACGTAGTAAGGCAAGCGAGGCTGTAGTCCCATGGTTTCAAATTTGATGATAGTAGAAGAGTTATCATCATTCACTCCAAGAGCAAAAAGTAAAGATTTCCTTTGCAAAGGACAACTCTAAAGTACTTCAAGCTCAGACATCGCACAAGGAGTTTGGCCCAAATCCTTGACAACAGAATAGTTCTGGACAGCTCGGGCATTAGGATTATTCCACGAACGCTTTAGGAATCCCTTAGGAATGAGAGGTGCAATCTCAAGTTTATCCATAGGATTTTCAATATGCAAAGGGCTCTCAGTAGGAGGAGGTTCCTTCCCAAGGTCTGGTTGTGACGAACCATAGTCTTTCGCATGAGTCACAACCTTAGTAGCACATACCATGTTGATGCACCCATGACCAATACTGGTTTTCAACGGATTTTGATATCCACCTGACGTAGAATGAGGATCATGGGTCCTTGAGTTCATATTTTGATTATGGGGTAAAGGATTGGTCAGCACAGCTGGGCCCTGTGCTATGAACCTCGAGGCATTTTCCATATGAGGGCACAAGTGAGTGAGGTGGTCATCCTTATACAATTTGCAAGGAAACTTAAACTTACGTTTAGATTGCTTGTTCCCCCCGGCATTACGGTCGTTCTTGTTATTAAAATTGGCATTTTCGTTCTTGTTCCCACCCTTACGATTGTTTTTACCCTTTTTTTTATTCCTTCTGGGCTACTAGTTGCCCTTCTGGTCTGACGATTGCACAGAAAGTACACTCACCATTTTGGTGGGTTGAGATAAATCCATAGCTTGTCCCAATGTGGATTGATTAATAGACAATTGAATCACTTGTTTCACAACCGAATCCATAGGTTTGGAACTTGTACAACCCACAATTCCATCGGCATGTGGTCCAGGATTGATCTTGGGATCGAAACTAGAACACGGAGCATTAGGTATGATCTCATATAATAGTCCAGATTGAGCATAAATCAAATCCAATTCATGTGCCCTAAAAATTGCTTGTTCCTCATTCTGAACTCCGGATGTAGAAACATCCTTCGCGATGTAGGGTAGCAACGATTTAAGGAACCACTCAAGGAGAAACTCCTGTGGTATGGAAGCTTTAATTAACCTCTTCCATCTACGCCACTCTTGGATATGGTCTGAGATATGTGTGGCTTTGTCCTACCGAAATGTTGACAAGAGTTCTGTACCAACGTCATAACATACTGGTAGCTGGAAGTGATTAAGGAAAGTCACAGCAAGATCATCGAACAAAACGAATGCCCCCCTTGGTATCTCTATGTACCATTTCGCTACAAGCCCGGTGAGGGTCCATTGAAATAGCCTTAAGCGGATTGAGACATCTTGTAAGGAGTTTGAAAAGAACCAAAGGTGAAAGTTAGTGACATGTTCACTAGGATCTTCTCTTGGTTTGCCCTCAAATTTGGGAATGTCTAAGGGAAGCTTGGTAGGGACAGCCGGCCAAGCCGGGTCATGAGACACTGGATCATTCATTAGTATCGATAAGTCAGGTAAATTTAACATTGCGAGGAAAGGGAGCCTAGGTTGAGTCAGTCTATGCCATGCTCCCTGATAGTTTTGGTTCATATAAGGTTGACTACTACTATAAATACCATGGCCTTGGCCATAATATCCTCCTCCCGTTTGACCCGTGTAGGGTGGCATGGAAGCATTATGATGTGGTGTACCTTGACTATATGGTGCTACAAAGCCATAATTAGAGGAAGAAGTGGGTTGATACCCATACCCATAAGGTTGATAGCTCTGTCCATACTGCGGTCCATAAGATTGTCTATGAGAAGCTCCATAAGATGTCCCATGGGATATCCCATGAGAAGCTCCATAAGTAGGGATATGGGAAACTCCTTGAGATGGACTGTAAAATGATTCAAAAACAAGAATATGGCCTCCTAAGACAATAGGAGATACTTGACTCTGAGATACTACTGTGCGAGTAGTTACAGTACAAACCTGACTAGTAGCAACATTCCGACCTGAAGGACCACGTGAATGCGGGGGAGGAAGGGTTGTCAAAAATGCATTGGAAGGAGTAGGAATTGAGGACGAAGGGACATGTGAAGGGATGTAAGTGGTATTCCCTATGGTCTCTTGTCTTGGTTCTGGTATTTACATATGACTACTGACATTAGGTCTAGGAAGGGAATGTGAGGTAGCTTCCACTATCGGGATGGAAGGTGCAATGTGACTAGTGCTCACAAATCTCTCCACATGGAAAGGAATAGGAGTGCCCCCAGGTGTAGTGGTAGGTTCACTTTCTGACTTGGCATGATGTGCCGGATCATACGCAGAGATATCAGGCATACCATAACTAACATGACTAGAGCTTGTGGGTTCATGGTGAGTCTCGTCGCCCAGAAACCAATACCGGCGACCTATGAATGAGGGATCATAACCGGAATGTGAAGGTATATCTGGTGAAGGATCATACACAAGAGTAGGATATTCCTCCCCAACCTCTTGAGGTGGAGAAGGCATCTCAAGAATCTCGTCCTTGTGATCTCTTATCGTGTGCGAATCAATGTGAGAAGTAGTCTGCCAAGAATGTCTATTTCTCTCTCCCAAAGAAAGAGGAGATGTGGAAGGTGGAAGTCCTACTAAACGACGAGAATGGAAAAGTGCTGCACCCAAATCCACAATGACTCAAAAAATGAAAAAGACTCTATCTAATTATGCAAACCCTAGGCAAACTAGCGTGCACAGAGCATACACCTATATAATGTAAATCCAAATCACAACCAAGCAAGGGTAGTATATGTGAGCTCCCGAATGAAGTAGGTATGTCTCACCTAGGAGAGGCTTGAGACTCCCATACACAACAAGCGAAGTTTCATAACCAATTATTGTGGCCCTCAACTTCAATGCATATAGCGACTGTGCTATCCAACCCTAACCTAGCCAGGACACCTGCAGAATAACCTCTGCGAAGTTCCCCCTTGATAACCTAGGTAAGGAAACTAAGTTCACCTCAATATAATCAATGCTCAGGCAGACAGTCGCAGGCGGGCTTAACCATATGGGCAGGGTAGCAAAGCCCAAAACTCCCAAAAGAGCCCCCATATACAAATACAATCCTAGAAATATATCCAGTGCTACTCAGTTATGACCAAGGGTCATCCCAATCATTAACCGCTCACACTGCCTTGTGCTTAACTCCCTTGTAAGAGGAGGATCCTAAGAAACACTAATTATACCAAGGAATTTCACACTCTCACCTGGACAGACACATACATGTTTTTGTTTAGTGGTCTTGGATAATTTACTCACAATGAACTATTCTAAGACCCTAAAACCTAAACTTGTTGGTGCACCCTATAAAGAAAAGAGTGTAATTCATTTTATTATGCATTGATTTTAATTGAGTTATTACTCAAAAGGGTAAATGATCATGCAACTAATGGTGTTATGACGCAGCAAGAAGTAAATTACACACCTAAAAATCAATGCAAATGCACTGTGTCAAATGAAAAATGGGGTATGCTACTATGTGAAATACAAAATTTTCCTCCAAATGAAAAATGCAATCATTCCTATATGAAAGTCTGACTAATACTTCTCCAAGCAAACCTAGTGCAAGTACCATGCAAAATACAAAATGCAATGATGCATAATGATGCAAAGAAGCAAATATTTTTATATTTTTTGAATTAAAATGAGATAATAAAGCAAAAGAATGACTCTACCACCCCCAGACTATGCAAGCACTATCAGACAACACTCAAGAAAAGCACCAAGGTAAAAAAGACCTAATGCACTAATCCCAAAACAAAAAATAGAAAATGCAATGACAAGAACATTCTTAAAAAAATTCAACCTAAAAAGTGTCTCTGGTCAGAAACAAAGGTGTATACAGACTCTAGAAGCATCCAAGGAGACTCAGTAATCATCAAAACTCACCCAACAACACTTAATATTCCCCTAAAAGGAAAAACTCAGGAGATATGCGACTGTGTGCAGAAAACCCGCGTATATACATGGAAATCCCAGTAAAAACCGCGTGTACATGCGACTGTGAAGCAAAAACTCACATACAGGAAGAAAAAGAGATGAGAAAGAAGGTAAACAGACAAGCTGAGACAAAATTTACTCCTATCAGACACTACCAGGAAAACATGCCCCCAGACCCGACTCAAAAATAGAGAAATCAGAGAAATTCAAGAACATTGAATGCCTATAAAAACCCCCAAAGGAAATGACTAGGAACTCCCCAGTATGGTCGCCAATTCTGTTATGGAGAAAACTTCCTATGGCTTGGGGTAACACAATAGACAGAGTAACCACAGAAATAAATCCTTTCCTATATGCAAGAGAAACCAAACATATAACGCTAAAGGATCTTGAAACATACCTTATTCCAGACGGTTGATGTAGATCCCTGTTGAGCTTTTCCACTCTCGCTTGTATTGATAATTTTCTCTCTCAACATTCAGCAAACAAGACAAGCATGCTATATAATTGTGTTAGACCTACTCTAGCATATATAATCAATAACATATAAGCATTTAAAAGCATCCATGGATTCAATACTCATTTAAATACACATTATTGGACAGGAAAAGATATTTCTATTAATATAAATCAGAGATTACAATAGTGACAACCTCTGTCGGCACGTCTGCGAATCAAAGAAACTGAGTCCTCCACCTAGGCCTCCACCACTTCAATCCTCCATCTCTCGATAGCAATCTCACAAGCAAAGGAAAGCTTGGGAAGAACACAAAGTGCTCCAAGGGACAAAGGGATGCAGACTCAAGTATAAGCTCCGGCAACAATGGACTATAGTTTTCTTGCTCTTCAATTTGTCCCCCTTCAATGTATCCAAAGGGTTCCTTATATAGTTCTTCAATGGGGTAATGGAAGGTCAAATCCGAGCAATCTCAAGGAATATGGAAGGCCAAGAGACAAGTAACTCGGATCCACAACAAGGAAAACTCCAAAACTATTTGTCCTTTTGCACACATCCCGATGTACACGGGTTTGAGGGTCAACTCCACGTATATACGTGAGAATAGGTTTAAAAGTCACGTATAGCAAATAAGACATGTTTTTAGGGATGATCTTGGAAACATCAAAGGTACAAAAATGGTCCATGGGGTCCAAAGAGTCTGCAGAGGGACAGGGAAGGCCATAAAGGTGTGGTCCACCATGTGTGGTAAAATTAGTTGTAACAATGCCCACAACAACTGATATGCAGCATATACATGAGACTTGTCCTTATCCCATTGGCACATTAGAGCTGGGAATAACTACATGCATAAAATAAAATCAATCAAAACTGAGCTCATATAGAACTCTAATTTCTTCTATGAGACTCCTCCCAGTCTTGCACTTATGCACGCAGACAAACTGTTGGACACTGTTTTCCTAGTTGAAGATGGTGCCTTAAGTGGCCACAAAAAAGATTACTGGTGCCCAACCTATTTTGAAATTATTTCCATTGTCTCTTTCAAATATCCTATTTAACATCAATGCTATCCATCTGTATGGAGTACAAAGGCTTGCAAATTCATACTCCCCAGAAGGCCTTGTAGGAAAATTCTTTCCTGGGATCATCATCCTCTTGACAGTTTCCACAACATCTAGATCAAGTTCTTTCAACCATCCTTCAATCAAATAGTTCTGGGGTGTCGGTATCTTGTAGGCCATGGCTAGATAAGATGGGCTATAGGCAACACAACCCTGCTGTTCAGTATTATCCAAGATCATCTTTGTCACATCAGCCCTGGGAAGGATCCATCCTATTACCTCTGAACAAGGGAAAAGCTCTAGTAGTGTGGCCACCTTCATGATTGTTGATCTTTCGATATTAGCATATATAGGTAAGTCCTCCAATCCGACATCTAGAACACTCTAATTGGAGATCATTCGGAATATTTCCCCCCATTTGTATTCAGGATCAACACTCGTTATGGCTTTGGTATCTTTATATATAACCTCGACCTGGGTTATGACCTCTACTTTCAGTTCTTCATCTATTTTTTGTGCCTTCATTTTCTATTTCTGAGGCATGATGCTATGTGAATGACGAGCCTATGTTGATCATACAACAATAAGTTAAATTTAGTCTATTCACATGTATAAATGACAAACTATATACTAAAACCAAACATCGATGTTAACCATAACATTTACCAAATCATCATAATGCATGTTAACCAGCCTTGCTTCCACCTAAAAAAAATTCTTTTTGTATATGAGGATATAAACCATAAATCTGGATAGAGGTAGCATGGATACAAATTACAGGAAATCTTCTATTGTGCAAACCCTAGGGTTTCTACTACGGCCTTATATCCACAGACATCAATACCACCAACGGGAAAAAACTCGAAAACACCAAGACGACTAACCTTCTGAATGAATAAATAGGGTTTTTTGTTAAGGATAAAATCCCCCCCCCCTGACGTCCCATGAAAACCCTACTGCGCTTGACCAATGGCTACAACTCTGCCATAATATGGTTGAGGAAATGAGGGAGTGGTGCAGACGGTAAAATGCTCATCTGCCCACTGCCCTCTCTCCTTCCATGAATGTCAGAGAACAAATCATGGCAAACTCTGGATAAGGAAAACTAGGGTAGGTGGAAGAATTAGCGACCTCAACACCAAGGAAAAAACCATTGCATCATTGAAATACCCCTCCTCTCTGTGGAAAAAGAAATGACCTAACCCTATCAATCCGTACTAAAAATGCTAAGGGACAGGATAAAAGATACGATCCTACCTAGAAACTTCTGAGGATGACCTGGATGAGCGTGATCTCCACTGGTAAGCAATTCACCCAGACAGTGACAGCTCTACAGCTCCAATTGGAAAATGACACAGTGAAACAATGACTGTGGAACAAGCTTTACGGGATTTTATAGCTTTGAACGCGGGTAAAAGGGATAGCTTCAGACAAGAAAACATAAAAACACCCAACTTACATCGAATACAAACTTGCTAATGGATGTGAAAGCTTCTGATGGCTTATGAATATCGGGCTCGAAGAGATCAAGCGAAAAACACCGAAACAGTTAAAAACGCTTAAACAACCATCGGAAAGCCAAGCAACTAAAATCGCACCGGTATTGAAAATGACTATGAAAAAAAATTGGATGCGCTTTGGATTACACATCCACAACACCAGTTGGGAGAACCTCTATGCTCTTGAAAAACTTCGAAAGAAACAACCGACATAGCGAATGGGAAGTTGACAAAGATTTTGTAGATATCAAAAAAGGATAGGAGATGGGTTGTTGATGTAATTGTAACTTCGGAATATATTCACTTGTATATCTTATGTATTATACCCCGATGTTTATTCCAGGATGTCTTTGTAATATAATTGAGTCATGTCATGCCCCGATGTTCCGATCGATATTTTCTATAATGTGAACAAGTCATGTCAAGTCATTGTGGGTAACCCTCCTATTTGTCAAGGGTTAAAGTCCTAGCAGTTGTGGGGCCCTAGGGTTATTAGAATATCCTAGAGAAGTTTACCCTAGGTGAGTCATTGTAAGTTAGGGCAATAGTCCCCACCATTGTGTTAAGGATAAACCTCCTTGTTGGTCGAAGGAGGCAAAGTCCCCACAGGTTGTGGGGCACTAGGGTTATTAGACACTCCTAGAGATGTCGGCTCTAGTAAGTAATTTTTAAGTGATGCCAACATGTTGGAGTGGGTTTGAAGTGAACGAAAGAATATAAATAGAGAGAGAGCCTCTCTATTTAACACACTCACAGTCACTCATTGCGACGCATGAGTGAGAGAGGAGAAGCTCTCTCAAGTGAGAGAGAGAGACAGAACTTGTGCAGATCACCTTTATGTTTTCAGTTTTTACTACTACCATAGGTGCTCATTCTATCTCTGAGGAATTTGCAAGGTTTTCTCCTTTATGGTTTCCCCAAGGAAAAATCTTTGTGTCTCTTTTCTCTTGTATTTTATTGTTGTGCATATTATTCTCTCAATTAAAGATCATAAGATCATAATGCTAGATTAGAATGATAAAAATCTAACATGGTATCAGAGCTAACCTGAGAAGAAGACATTGTGTAGCTACAGAAGCTAGGGCTTCTTAAGTTTTGGGTCTCTCTCCACAATCCATCAGCAAAAGTATGCTAGGCTGACTCTCCATTGAAGGGCGCATCTTTCTATCGAAGCGGAATTTGATTCCGAGCATTTTAATTTTTGGTGCGGAAAATTTGGGCTTCTTACAGAAGAGGAATTTTTGAGTGAGCCCAGCATAGGATTTCTCTCCTCATCAAAATCAAAGTTTATATACCTATATCAAGATTTTTGGTTGGGTGAAACTCTGGGAAAGTCAAACCCTAGTTTGACCCTGAGCCAGAAAAACCCTAAATACTAAAACTGATAGGTTTTGGTACATTTGTTGTATATCGGGATTGGAAAAGGTTCAAGAGCTTAAAATTGCAAAGGCCGACGATAAAACTCTTATTTACACTGTATCCAAAATTCAGCCTCATATTCGCTATATTCTGGGAGCTATGATCCCTCCACGTTAGGGTTCCAGCCTCTTCCAGAATTCATCCCTAAACAGGACACCTAGGGAGAACTGATATATCTTGGGCTACACAAGTCCAAATTAGATTTATGATGATGTTCCAGAAAGAGAACAGACTGTACTTTCTATGATCCAAATTTAAGACCCAGAATATGAAACAGTGACATGTGGAAGTCTGTACAACTTCGATGTTCTGAAAATTCCTGTAACGGGTCACCTTGGGAAAACAATCATGAGTCCCAATTGGTGAAAACAATTTTGATGAACCCTATGGTGTTGGAATAGGGACATGCGAGGATACCTCAGTGTGAATTTTCAGACTCAAAGGAGTAGTAATTTCAGATATACCACAGAAACAGTAACAGGAATTTCTGCAGAAGAAATTGGAAAACTAGGGCTTCCTGTTCCGGGAGCTTCCCTCCACTGTTTTCAGAAAAGGAGTTCATTGGACAGCTCAAATTGAAGATATATATCTTTCTATCCAATCATATCTAAAATATTCCAAGTTTTGAAAATTAGGGTTTCTCTGACAAACCCTAAATCAACCAGCTCTGGAACCAGGATTCACACCTCAAATCGGTAAGATCTACTCTTTTGCTATTTTCATTTGAGGTTCTCATTTCAAAGTGATCTATCACATCAGCTTGATGATAAGCTTAGTGAAGTTGACAACTTCCAAGAATGGAGGTATTTGATCTCTCTGAAGAAAATGAATTGGACACCTACATGAGTAGAGAGGTTCCAGTTTACATGAGTAGAGAGGTTCCAGTTCCAAAGGAAGATGAGGCTCAAAGCCTTACACAAGAAGAACTTGATCAAGGCCAAGAAGATCATTGCTGATTCAGTCACGGATCAACTTGTACCTCAAGTGTCTTTCCTAAAGACACTGAAGATTTTTTATTCCTTAACCAAGCTATTTGAAGGGAAGAACATAAATCAAAATATGGCTTTGAGAAAACAATTGAAGAATGTGAAGATCCAGAATACAGAACAACTTGAAGCGGTAGAAGGAGAAGTGGAGAATGCAAAAGTAGTGATAGTCACCTTGAATGGTCTCCCAAGATCATGGGATTCATTCATTTGAGGAATGTGTGCCAGAATAAAGTGATTACTTTCAACACACTTGGGAAGAATAAGAAGCTCGACTCGCAATAAGAGAAGAGAAGATGGGAGCAACTGAAGATCAAGTTCTCACCATCGAAAGAAGATCCCTCAAGTGATGAAGAATATGAAGAACTCAATTCTTGAAGAACCTCTTATCCATATTGAGCATTTGGATAAGAAATGATGAAGTCATGAATGAAGAAGATGATGAAGCGGAAGGATCAAGAAGGATTCTACCCACAAAACAAATAAATATAAGTACTCAATTGTCATTTCATGATATTGTTTTGATTATGCATTTGTTTATATTCAGTTGATGTATTATGGAATGTATACTACTAATATGCATGTAATGGGTAAGTAGTTTATGATGCTATACAACTCTCCATTGCTACTTATCTAGAATGAAACCTCTTTGCTGACATATTGGATTAGTGCACAATCTCAATGTTGTCCTGGTAGAGATGGAAGGCATCTAGAAAGTTTCTGTGAGATATGGATGAATTTTGTATTGGCTAAAGTAGTTGCATGGTCATATATTTATGCATAAGAACTTTCCATTATGAATATTCCTTATGAAATGTTTCTAACCATACAAATGCATTTCACGTGTAGGAAAGATCACGTACATAATCACCTACAAGCAAAAAAGGATGAGACTTGTTCCGAAGAACAAGTGACGACAGTTCAAGATGAAGAATAATATGATGAATGCAATGACATCATTAATGTAGAACCTTCCAGCCATGAAGAAGTAACCAAGAAGAAAGGGAAGACCAGTTCAAGAAGAATGATGTCTAGGATGCAGTGTCGATACTGAAGAGAAGTTCGCAGTTCCATCATGCAGTAGATGGAAACATCATGGGATACAAGGAAAGATTCGTAGCACGAGGCATAGACTATGAAGAGACATTTGCAGACACTAGAAATACACATGACAGGAAGAATCATGTTTGCAAATGAAAGAAGGCCTTGTATGAGCTCAGAAGACACCCATGGGTAACACATACATGAGGAGCTTGATGAAGACCTGAACCTTTGCTAAAATGTTGAAGATGAAAGTCTATAGAGGATGACAAGCTCACATATGGGTGCGAAAAGAACTTTTGAAAAAGTTCAAGATAGAGGATCTTGGTATCCAATGATCCTAGATGGATACATAGAATATTAGTAGCAGAGGAAGTTACTTGTCACTCTAGTACATAATGTTTCAGTGCATAGAGTATGAAAGACAGAGGGAGAATGATGCTCTGCTTCAGAGGGAGTGACTACTGAATATCCTAAGGTTCGACATGGTATGACAGGATGGATAGATTACTGATGACTCTAGGCTTTACTAAGAGTAAAGCAGATTCCAACCTTTGCTTCAAGGTTGAAGGCGGAAGACCAGTGATGCTCCTGTTATGTGTCGATGCACTACATTCTAGGCATGGAGGTGTGGACAAGGGAAGTATGCAGTAGAGATACTAAAGAGGTTTAGGATGATGGACTGTAAGGCAATGACCACACCTATGGCATCGAACATGAAGCTATTTAGTGTTGCTTCATCAAAGACGGTTGATGCCACGATGTATCATCAGATGATTTGTTCCTTGATTTACCTGACGAATACAAGACCAGATATTTTCTTTGCTGTGAACACATTGAGACATGTTCACATGATGGTTGTAAAGCATGCAGTGAGGTATCTAAAGGGTACAGTTGAGTATGGGATAAAGTGCGATCTCTTGGTTTAGCAGGATGGAGTCCTACATGGCCCTGAGTACAGTTGAGGCAAAAGATGTTACCACTTGCTATTTGGGAGGTAGTATGTTTCTTTTGAAAAATACTATTTGATTTGGTTGATCTGACTTGCATTTTTTGTATGATGTAGAGAGGAGCAGTGATCCAGATCGAGATGTCATGAAAGAAGGATTAATAGCATAGCTGATGAGACAGGTTGTCCTTGGACATAATCAGCCCTGATGTGATTCTATGCTAGAAATGGCCAAAGTGAAGTTCAAGTACTTCATGGAGAATCTTGGTGTTCTCGAGATCGCGGTTCCATCCAAGGGGAAATGATGAGAGTGAGAGCCATTCTAACATGGTGAGGGGATTGGGTTCCTTCCATGGTCAGATGTAAGGGCTGAGCCATTCTGTCATGGTGAGAGGATTTAAGTTCCTTCCATGTCAAATATGAGTGCTGAGCCATTCTGATATGACTGTAGGATTGGTTCCTACATGATCAAATATAAGGGCTATTGCCATTCTTTGAATGGAGGTGCCTGGTCAGTTACCAGGAAAACTCAATCTAGGACTGAGAGCCATTCTGATGTGATAGAGGGATGTGTTCCCACTTGATCAGATGTAAGGGCTGAGCCATTCTGTCATGGTTAAAGGATTAGGTTCCTCCCATGTAGATGTGAGTGCTAGCCATTCTGACAAGTAGGTCAGATGTAAGGGAAACTGCCATTCTCTGGGAGAATGGAGGAACCTGGTCAGTTACCAAGAATCCTCAGTCTGGGACTGAGAGCCCTTTTGATGCGATGTGTTTACACATGGTCGAATGTAAGTACAGATCCTTTATGACAGGATGAGGTCGTATATAAGTGCTGAGCCATTCTGGCACGATGTGTTTACACATGGTCAGATGTGAGTGCTGTGCCTTTCTAACAAGATGGGGTTGGATGTAAGTGCAGATCCAATCTGATGCGATGTGCTTGCACATGATCGGATATAAGTGCTAAGCCATTCTAGCGTGATGTGTTTACACATGGTCAGATGTGAGTGCTGGGCCTTTCTGACAAGATGAGGTCAGATGTGAGTGATGGGCGTGCCTTTCTGACAAGATGAGGTCAGATGTAAGAGATGGGCAAGCCATTCTGATTTAAGTGTTAGATATAAGCACTGATGAAGACCTACATGAAGGGTATGCCTACAGGGCTGGCTTTGTAGAATTTCCTGTGACGAGAAGAATGAAGAGATAGCACCATTTGATTGAGATAGCAGAAGCAGTAATGATGATGATGATTCAGTGATGATCTAGCTTTGATGATGATCTAGGTCAAGTGATGATCTAGACTTGATGATGATCCAGCAATGATGATCCAGATCAAGTGATGATCCAGACTTGATGATGATCCAGCAGTGATGATCCATATCAAGTGATGATCCAGCAGTGACGATATAGATCAAGTGATGATCCAGTAGCAATGATCCAAATCGAGTGATGATCTATATTCTGTGATGATGATCTAGATCGAGTGATGATCTATATCCAGTGATGATGATCCAGATCGAGTGATGATGATCCAGATCTAGATGAAGATGACCTGAAGATGAAGATGACTTGAATATGACTAGAACTCGATGATGATCCAGATGATACAGAGAAGAAGACTTGTGCTGATAAATTGTGTCGAGAGAATACCTTCCTAGTTAAGAGGGAGTGTTGATGTAATTGTAACTTCAGAATGTATTCACTTGTATATCTTATGTATTATACCCCGATGTTTATTCCAGGATGGGTTTGTAATATAATTGAGTCATTTCATGCCCCGATGTTCTGATCGGGAGTTTCTATAATGTGAATAAGTCATGTCAAGTCATTATGGGTAACCCTCCTATTTGTCAAGGGTTAAAGTCCCCGCAGTTATGGGGCCCTAGGGTTATTAGAATATCCTAGAGAAGTCAACCCTAAGTGAGTCATTGTAAGTCAGGGCAATAGTCCCCACCATTGTGTTAAGGATAAACCTCCTTATTGGTCAGAGGAGGCAAAGTCCCCACAGGTTGTGGGGCACTAGGGTTATTAGACACTCCTAGAGATGCCGGCTTTAGTAAGTAATTGTTAAGTGAGGCCGACATGTTGGAGTGAGTTTCAAGTGAACGAAATAATATAAATAGAGAGTGATCCTCTCTATTTAACACACACAAACTCACTCATTGGGGTGCATGAGTGAGAGAGGAGAAACTCTCTCAAGTGAGAGAGAGAAACAGAAGTTGTGGACATCACCTTTACGTTTTCGGGTTTTACTGCTTCCATTGATGCTCATTCTATCTCTGAGGAAGTTGTGGGGTTTTCTCCTTTATGGTTTCCTCGAGGAAAATTCTTTATGTCTCTTATCTCTTGTATTTTATTGCTGTGCATGTTATTCGACAAGCCAAGGAACTAAAATCACACCGGTATCAGAAATGACTGTGAAAAAACATCGGATGCACTTTGGATTACACATCCACAACACCGGTCGGGAGAACCTCTATGCTTTCGAAAAACTTTGAAAGAAACAACCGACACAGGGAATGGGAAGTTGAAAAAGATTCTGCGGATATCGAAAAAGGATAGGAGATGGGCGATCCGGTTCGTCGGAACAGATCTGGACTAAGCTCTCGGAGCTTTCGACAAAACGTTTTCGATGTGATAGACTAGAGAACATCTGATACGTCGAAAAGAGAATTTGGAACCCTCCGAATAGGGAACATCAGCAGGCTAGACCATCGGAAAGACTGTAAAGAATGCATCTGATATAAGGAAAACAATTTTCTTTTTTGACAAACTTTTAAGTCATGAAGCAAATCTTGGTGAGATAAGATAAACTTTCCAAGCCTCCTAAAAACTAAGGGATAAGGGGGGCCCTAAAAATCAAAAAAATTTAGGATTATTGTTGCAATTGCAACAAGCCCCTAAGGAACTCGATGTTCATGGTACTATGAAACCTCCCTATTTTTAGCACTACATGTGAGGCGATGAAATGCATGAAGTTTTTATCAACAAAGTGCATGACCACTCTTTATGGCTAGATCATGCCTATCCAATACATACTCATGCAATCTTTCATAAACATAAAAATATAATATAAATACAAATAACAACAACAACAACAACAAATAATGAATAGATATTAATTAATTAATTGAAGAGTGGTAACCTTTACATTGAAAAGGTGCAATGGATAATATAAAATCCAAGATTTTGTAATGTAATCTATCGTCTATTTTATTTCAACATTCATTTATATATTTATTACTGAAGATGGATTCCCTTCTTTAACAAATGGATACGTATTTCCCCATAACACTCACATTCAGTGTTACAATGGTATCACATCCAGCAGGTGGTTTTTAAAAGAAAACCACATGTGGTTTTATTAAAAGGAGAAAAAAAAGTAAGAAATACTCATGAAAAAAAAGTTAAAAAGAAAAACCAGAAAGAAAGCATTTGAACGAAAAATGACAAAAAAAGTAAAACCACATGCAGTTTTTTTCCAAAGTGTGGGACATTATAATAAAAATATATAAAATTTAATGATATTATTATTTAATAACTATTATTATAATATTTTTTCATAAAAATGTGAAATGGCCTCAAATTATATGACTCCACATACTAGAACATTGATGATTGAATTAAAAAAATAATCCAATAAATTGGAGGCAAGGATGAATGACAAGATAGACTCTATCATAGAGAGGTTGGAAAAGTATAGATCTAGTAATCCTCCTAAACAACAAAGTATTTCAAGTAAACCAATGGCCTCATACACAACAATTATGAAGGAGCTACCCCTTGTTGTTGAGGAGGTACACAATAATGAAATGTAGAAAAGGGAAGTTCAACAAGGCTCAATTAGTCAAAAGGGATCAGAAAATGAGGTACACAATAATGACAAGTAGCAAAGGGAAGCTCCAAAATGCTCAATTAGTCAAAATGGATCAGAAACTAGACAACCTCAAAACGGTGTAACTAAGAAAAATATTGTAGAAGATGCAACCAATGTATATCCTATCTCTGATCCACTTGCCAATTTTGAACCAGTAGCTCAAGTTCAAGCTTTGAATGATGTGACTAAACAATCCACAACTAGTGCAAAAATTGGAAGTACATAAGATATACGATTGCTTATAACTCAAATCCAAAAGGCCGCATGGAAAACAAATAATTACAAGTTATATTGTTTCAAAAACTCACCACTTAAGCAGAAAGGATTACAACACAAGTTCCAAAATCACATCCATAGAACAAAATCAATCCAAAATTGCAGTGTTTGAGTCAGTACTTCAAACACAATCCATAATAAGAGGACCACAACACTCTCATCTTTGAGGACAATGTTGCACTTAAGGGAAGGCCAATGTTATAAACATAAAAATATAATATAAAATACAATGATAATAATAATAATAATAATAAATAACAGATGATGAATATATATTAATTAATTAATCAAAGAGTGGTGACCTTTACATTGAAAAGGTGCAATGGCTAATATAAAATCCAAGATATTGTAATGTAATCTATCATCTATTTTATTACATTCATTTATATATTTATTACTCAAAATGGATTCTCTTCTTTAACATCTGAACACATATTTTCTCATAACACTCAGATTCGATGTTACACAATCCACTTAGTGAGAAGACATTCCATGAAGGGTGAGGACATGTCTAATGCATTTCTAGGTTTTAAAAAGCATGTGATAAAGAAATATGAGCCAGACTTGTATGCCATATATGAGACAAACCAAGGTTGTCATGGAGTAGTGATATCCCTCATCAAACAATCCCCAAGTCAAGTTTGCATGGCAACTCATTTCTAGTCAACTCATGAGGAAGTACACAAAAGGTGAGTGTGCATTGAATGCCTTGTTTGTGGAAAAATTATGTTTCTTGGGAATTAAGTTAAACTGGTACAAATTCCTCATGGACGATTTTCTTCATGACTCTACAGATTCCCTCAATGCATCCAATTATTTTATTTTCAAGTATATATTGGTTTCTTTTAGCATGTGGAAGTGGTAGCCTCCATAGGGGAGGGAGATCCACCCCACTTTAACTGGAAAGTGTTGATTCTACATTTTGAACCTTGGAAGAACCATAATGATGTGTAGAGTAGTGCTTTCAATGAAGCAACATTTGGTAAGTGGTATGACTGGATTGTTTCAATCACCATCCCAATTTTAAGAATTCCACAATCCTTTTTGGACACATATGTAGGAAAGATATGGTTCAGAATGATCAAGGACAACACTTTTGTGTAGAATTAAGACTATAACCCTAATATATTCTAATTTGCACCACTCCCCTATCATTCTAACAAAGCAATTTTTTTTATTGGGAAGCATCCATCTAGTATAGAGTTAGGAAATCAAATACAACTTAGGGAACTACATATATTTTTCCTTAGACAACAACTAGGCCCCACTAATTAAACAAACAATGGCCAAGGACTAAGTTTTGTGGAAAAGGAAGAAAAATGAAGGTGAAGATGAACTTGAATCTAATTCATACATAGAAACTGGTGAACCCTCTTTTATGCTAGAGTTGCTCGTTATCCTCACCACACCCATTATAGACTCGATCCAACTCATAGAAAAGGAGTTAAAAGACTATTTGGGTTCATTGGTGCAATTCCTATAGGGAAATACTTCTAAGAATCCAAGAGTGGTGCGACCTTTGAGTAGCCACCTAGTTTAGATCACAACTTAAACTATAGGTTCCTCAACCACTATGGAATATCAAACAACCACATTTTTAATGGCTACAACTTCAACCAATACCATGCTAGCATGAAAGTTTCTAATGTATCATTTCTTACAAGAGCTTAAGTACTTTGTTCCTAAGCATGATTTGGGCTTAATTGATGAGACCCCCAAGTCATTCTAGGA
This sequence comes from Pseudotsuga menziesii, assembly GCA_001517045.1. Classification (NCBI taxonomy): domain Eukaryota; kingdom Viridiplantae; phylum Streptophyta; class Pinopsida; order Pinales; family Pinaceae; genus Pseudotsuga; species Pseudotsuga menziesii. The sequence goes on along the minus strand of LPNX011163350.1, from coordinate 609,714 downwards.
CTTTGATAAATATAAGACCTCAATGGTCATCATTACCATCAATGATGAGTAGTTGGGCTCCTTAAAAATGAAGCTATTGGATGATTGCTTGTTGGATCAAATAGGAAAGCATTCAGCACCCAAGGGACAAATGTAGAGATATAAGTAGGGGGTGTTACAAGCAGTGTTCAACTGTCAATATAAGGTAAACCAAACCAATGAGGTGGTAGTTTGATGGGTGGTAGTGGTGGCAAGGAGACCCCACATAAAACCCATATTCAAATTCAATGTCAATAATATGTGGGTATCCTCCAAAATGTTGAAATGGAGTATGTGAGAGTGGAGGAAAACCATGAGAACATAACACTCCCCCTCCCTCTTCATCACCTTGATAGTATTTTGGCGATGGAACAATTTTAGTAGCTAGCATGGGGTGTGAAAATTATCAGGTGATGTTGTGGATCTAAAAAGAGAAAACTAATTTAGTAGCTTTCCTATTTATGGAAATGCATGCCATAGTTTTGCATCATCATCAAGTAGTACATCATAGAGCAAAATTTGAGGCAAAAACTTCTAACATGCTAGTCCTATCCATTGATAGTGATCAAATATTGAGTTATATGTCATTTTTTGGTCATGCAACCCATCCTACATAACTTCAAACATGGTCCACTATGCAGTTGATCCATATGATAAAGGTATCTACTAGTGAGTTAGAGCAAAGAATATTCAAGGTGGAGCATGATCATAAAGCTATGAAAGTGGCCCACCAGTTGTTGAAAGTGCATCTTGTCTAGGCCACTGTTGAAAGGGACACAAAAAGGAAAGCTAGGGAGAAAGTATATCAGACTCGAATTAATGCAATGTGGGAGAAATTAGAAGGCATGTGGTGAGAGCTCTACATATGGAACCCTTCGTTTCCTGACTTAGTTTCATATACATGTATGGGGAACAATGTGGATATTATATGTTCCTCTTGATGGCTTATAAGTATAGTTAGATTCTACTCAGAATCAAGAAAATCATCATCAGTAGGAGCTCATGGTTATATTACCTCCGTTAGTCAACAAAGTCACCTCAACTCATGGTCACCTCCACACTTCGAGTGAGAAGAGTAAGAAATTATTTTTAAATGTCCATGATTGGATGGGCTTGGTACACAAGCATGAAAAATTGATTGAGGAGTTGTGGGAATGGATTGATATTATGAATCTATAGGCCTATGCCATGAGAAAACATTTGTATCAATAGAAGAAGTACGTAGAAATTCAGGTTGTTGATGACCATTTGGATGCACTTCACCAGGAAATAGTTAGTGATAAGAAAGCCTTGAGATAGTTTTGACTTGTCACCCAATAGACATACCTTACATTGCAACAATTAGATTTATTTTCAAACTATGAATAGGACAACCTAGAGTATTACAATCCCACTATTCCATATAGAGAGAATTCATGGGCATTCATCATTGCTATTACACTCTTACTAGGGAATTAGAAGTCCTAGGTCAACCATTTCGATGAGCTCCATAGCAAATATTTTGTAGTAGTACCTGATTTGGCCACTTTATTTGAAGGGTGAAAGGAGCATCAAAGTTGACTCAAGGGTGACTCAATCGTTGAGTTCAAGGTTTGTTGTCCCCTTCATTTTTGAATACCAAATCAAAGAAGAAGGATGAAATAGTCAATGTATGGATATCTGTGTAAGAGGACACGATGAAAAATCAAGAATATATTAATGCATCCAAGTGGATAAGTTGGATTATAATTTCCTTGACATGGTCAGAAATGACCACCCTATTTTGTATAAAATCCCATGAAGGTTAAGGGATGGGGCTATATTAGAAAGATAGGAAAATATAGGAGGTTGAAGGAACAAGAAGGGTACTGGTATGAGATATGAGCTATGGGATATTTATCCCTTGCATTGTAAAAGAAGTATGGTTGTTCTAGTGAAGGAGTGAGAATGAAATAAAGATGATTGGGAGCCCCCTCTAAAGTATGTTATGTAATATGCATGTTAAAGGAATCTTTTTTTCTATTTCTATTTAATCTTATATTTATGTTGTGGAATATTGTGTAGTAACATTTTATTTCCTAATAGTATTAGTTAATAACTAGATGGAGCCATGATTAGAGTTGTTTCCATATACTGTTGTTTTCTCTCATTTATTATCAGTCTTGGTTGCACTTCAAGTCAGACTTTCTTTTCTTTTTTAGAATATTGAAAATGCCACTGCAACTAGACTACATCAGACCTCTATTGCCCCTTACGTAAGGACCCTTCTTTACACTTGTCTCCAACATAGAGAAAAAGGGTGAAGAAACTTGATAAGATTGTTTGCAATCTTAGTCAAAAAAGATCTTAAATCTTGATGGAAAAATTGCAAAGATATGAATTAGGGGAATCAAAAGGTAATCGACGTGATTTTTCCGTGGGAGGAAAGGGAATGTCATGCTATGAAGATAAAATTTATAAAGGATGTAAATGATGATGAATTGGTAATTAGTTCATTTTAAGTGGTGTTGGAAGTTAATTTGAAAAGGGGGAATTATAAAACTATGAGGGATATGTTGGAAAGAATGAGTAGAAGTAGTTTCCACTTCTTGTACGAAAATCAATCCAATGACTCCAAGAATCGAGTTATATATAAAGTAAAACAAGTGTTTTCAAAGAAATTCATTGAGACCTATAATACTTGCAATAACAAAAACATACAACAACAAAAAATAATCATTTAAAAAGCATTTTTCCTAAACATGTTTTTCTATGATATGTATATACAACTACAAAAAGTTATGAAATTAATATTTCAACTATATTTACTTTCATATCAATATAAAAAAAAATTGTTTTTCATTTTTCGGGAATATTATGAAAAATCTAAAGGATGAATGAGGTGATATCCAAAGCATATCAGAAGGGATGTCAGAAACAAAGTATAAGGAGGTGGTCAAAGAAAAATAGAAATGCATCACAAAAGGAACAATCTCAACAAAAACAAGCATCAAACTTATGTAATCATTGATTTTTTATGTAGATATTATTTAATGATTGAATGAAAATACTAATTTTCAATTGTTTTGTTTGCAGAAAAGAAAAGAAAATGAAACCCATTCAACACATAAAACGAGACAACAAGAACAAAAAGGGTTGATTGAAAATTTTTAGTATTTTAACTTGTGTTTTTCATACTTGTTGTGATCTTAATATTTGTTGTGATCTTTATATTTCAATTAATTTACACTCTTCCTTTAATGCCTTCTAACAAAATTAATTATAACATACAAACAAGAGCCATCCAAAGAGGGTTACGTATGGGTTTTGATTACAAGTTGCGATATTAAAAGTTAATTGTGCAATTTGTAAGTATCTATGTTGTTTTACTTCACTCATTCCGGAACAACAAGAAACCTTTATGTAATTATATCTGTGTATTTTCATGACGTATAAAACTTGCAGGAAACAAAGTATGGAGTGGAGCCAACATAAGAGTTATTGAGAGACAAAAAAAAGAATGGATTTGAAATATTATGTACTATTTATGAATCACTTCTTACTATGACATACTTTTTTTATTTACATAATCATGTATATTATATTATAGATGTAGATATATTCATTACACTTTATTTTTATGTTTGTTATTGGAGCATGAATAGAAGAAACAAAATCAACAAAACATTCATCCAAATAACTCAAGTACTATATCGCCTACAAGTAATGAAGAAATGAGTCATGCAGACAACTCAAGTAATGACATTAGTTCAACTTAAAAATGATGACCAATATAATTGAATGTTCATGTAAGTTTTAGGTTTTGAAGTGTTTGTATGTAAAAACTAGATATTTTTTTTAATGTACTAGACATATTATCCCAATTAGATGACCAGATGTTACCAATAAGTGTTAAAACTAGACGTTGAAATTTTAATTATTGTGGACCTTTATGATGTCTCATTTTGTATGATGGAAGCTCTTTTATTCATATATAAGAAAATGTGTTTCTTGTTCTATTGCATTGTCCAATGTTGTAAAATGTTACATTGTTGAATAAATATATGGCTGGTTAAATATTAAAATGAACATATGAGTAATCCAATGATATAACATATTAATAAAATCATTATATCCAAATACAATAATTAAAATTCAAATATCTATATTATTATAAATATTATTTGATATTTTTATGATGAATTATAATTCTATAAACAAATAAAAATGAACTAAAATATATACATATTGGTGCATTGCATTTTTTTGAACTCATTGAATGGTTTGGGTCATATTTAAATTGTTAATGGTGCTTTCACAGTATGGTTCATTACGCACCAATGTTTTTAAACAAGTAAAGTTCATTAGTGCTCTGAATTGTTATCAACGCACCGGTATTATCATGCTCAAGTATGAATCAAAGTTTTATATGCAACATCCACATGCTGTGGTTATATATCCTAAACACGTCAATCCTACAGAAACCGAAAATACAATGATTGTTATCTTCACCATTAAATTTATAGGACACTTCGGTGTGAATTGTAGTTGCGGCACTGATGCATTGTTATGCATCATCGATACCGTTGTGTGAACAAGGATAATAAGCATCAATGCTATAATACATATTACAGGCACCAAGGTGTTATATAAATGGAAGTCATTGGAGTAAAATATTTAAATGTATTCCCAAGTGCACTTATTATTACAACGCACCAGTTTAGTTTTTCAATGTATGTGCACCAATAAAAAAAAAGCCTTTGTTATAACCTTTGGCCGTCTTTTTTCTTATATTTATGATGAACATCTGTTGCAACCTCTATCAAACCCTCCATTACCAATGGTGGAGGTTTTAGTAGATGTTTTTTCACACTTTTTCCCAACTATCGTAACACTAAAAACATTTGCAAAGCCTATATTATAAGGTGTTTCTTTATAGTGATCAATGTCAAACATGTGTTAAGAGAATCACATATGAGATTCAAACTGAGATGGAAAATAGGTAACAATCTTAAGTAAAGGCCACCCTACCTAAGTAGACTTCTCACAACTTAATACATGAGTGTGGATCAAGCATTGCACTAATGTGGCTCATGTTAATTTGAAGGTTCAAAGTCAAATAATGAAGCCCTAACAGAAAAGAGGTGGGAAACCATTCAATGAGATAGTAATGTATCTATCCAGGGACCCAAGAAGGAAGGAGATACAAGGGAAACTTGTGATATATTATTAGTGGGATGATGAGTTTTGCATCTCAAGAATAGGTAAGGTATAAATGGAAGTCAATGTAAAAATGAGGGATTTTGAATAAATTTCAAACACATGAGAAAGAAGGAGGGAGAGAGGAACCTAATAAAGACTTTAGCACAATGAAATGAGGCAACACTACGAAGGGGGAACCCAAGTTATGATGTAGTAATGCAAGACGTATCTTGGGGAAGAAAAAGGTCCTTTATCTAGGTGACCTACGAGAAGAGATTCCAACATATACAGAGGATCCCAAATAGTCAAAGGTTAGCAAATTTGAAGGGAAGACAAAATCAACAAGAGAGGACTTCATAGTTTAAGAAACAAGGGTAATGAAAGAAGAGATAAAGAAAAAGAGAGCCTTCACTTGGGAGAGAGAAGCATTTATGGACTAGTGGACTCACCAAAATGCAGTTAATGAACAAATCCATCCTACCACAAGACGTGTGGGGGATAGGGATGGAAGGAATCACAAACACATATTATTAAAGAGGGGAATCATGATAGTGGATTTGCAACTTGGTTTTAGAGATAAACCAAGAAACCCTAGGGTAAGAAAAGGGAGGATCACAAAGAGGCTGGAGGCTACTCGGTTAAGTAGGGTTTTAAACATTGATTATGTTTGCCTATGTCTATAAATTATTATGGTAAGCTCACTTACGTTTCAAAATAGGTTTTACTGACAAATCAAATAAGGATAGTAAACCAAGTAAGGTTAATTAACTAATAATTCATTTAGTGAACTACAAATCCTAATGTTAGAAACACAAAGAGAAATATAAAAGGAACTAATATAAAATTCACAATTGATGGTACCAAAGTTGCTTGGGTTGAACAAGATAGTTGTTACAAGCCTCCAAGAGTAATCGATGTCTCAAAAGTTCCTACACATGTAGCTCCAATTTCTTATAAGACAAGACTTGACTCGATCTTCAATACAAATACAAAGATGTGTGTGTGTGTGTGTGTGTGTGTGTGTGTGTGTGTGTGTGTGTGTGTGTGTGAGAGAGAGAGAGAGAGAGAGAGACCTTAGTGCCCTTAGAAGGGATGATACATCCCTTGTGCTAAATGTAATGGAACCTCCTTAGAGGTTATAGGATTGAAATGTTGAATGTATGAATGGTAACTATACCAACAAAGATGTCCTAGAGTAAATCATACAAGCCTTCAAGGTTGGAGCCAAGATATTTACAAAAGATTCCTATAAAAGTGTTAGATATGATAGGTGCAAGTAGCCTAAGCATGTGTTGTGAGTGTAGGATAAAGATGTACAGCTTCTCCAAGTTTTTACCAAAAATATAAAGTTTCAAAGACAAAATATTTGAAAAAAACCTCATAAACATTACAAAGAGAAAATAAAGTGTAAAAAGGGAAGGAAATGACTTCAACGCATAAGTGTGCGTTAAGTTACTCATTGGAAATATAGATTCAAATAAAACAATCATATCATACATGTTGACAAAATAACTAGGTTTACTAACACTATGCCATGTGTTTTTAGAGCTAAACCACTTCTATGTACACATGTTGTAGAACATAGAAACCACTTCTATGTACACATTTTGTAGAACATAGAAACCACTTCTATGTGCACATGTTGTAGAACATAGAGGCAATGCCCACATAGAAATTGATGCTACACTTTCTAACAAGATTTTAAATAGGGTTAAAGTAGTTTGATATGTTGTATTTTNATATATATTTTCATTTACAAAATCTTTGGTAAAAAGCTATCAAAACTATCATAAATACACGTCATCAATAATCATGTTAACACCTTAACAATATTCTATTATTTTTAGTGACATTGCCAATGATGACCATTTTAATAATTTTAATTATACTCGAAGGTTTCACTTATAATGGATGCCAACGGATCCCAATTATCAATACCATTGTGATATTACATCTTTTTGTCTTTTTCGGTTTTGTATTAAAGCTTTTGTAAATAATTTTATATCCCAACCATATTTGTCGTTTTCGTTATTAAACCTTTGATAAATAAATTTATATTCCAATATATAAAAGTATTTTTAAAATAAGAATGCCTATAAATGGTTCTGCCTTGTATGATATTCCAGAAAGTGAAATTTCAATGAAGTGACTTATAGCTTATTAATGGTATACACAATTTTACCAACTATGTCCCTTCCATTGTGACATAAAAAATTTGGAAATGACATGTCATTATTTTGAATTTCCATGGATTTATAAGTATATTTTAGATTTCCATGTATATATGAGTATTTAGTGAGAAAATCAATCAATCACTTCCTAGATATTTTCTATGTATAGTTAAAGCAATTATTAACCATCCTGAGATATTTTGCATGTATAGTTAAAGCACTTTTTTCAATTGAAAAAAAACTACTTATATTACAATTATATGAAATATTATAAAAGATAAACATGAGTCTGGTATAAGCAAAAATAAATAAAGAAAACAAAGTGCCAAGAAGTCTTAGTCTCAAGATATAGACAACATGGAAGAACACATGGATTTGACATAGACCCAATTGACTGATACAGATAATTGGATCCAAAGAGTAAAAAATGAAATGTGAAACAGTACAACATAGCAAAACAAAATTATGGGAAGATCTGCAATTTGTTCTCATAGGAGAGGCCACCATCATTCCAAGATTCAAAATAAATGAAACCTTCAACTACATCAAGGACCTTCTTAGATAGCCCATATGCTTCCCTATTAAAATGCCAGACAATATGAGAAACAAAAATGTCATTGAACTGAACGATCAACTAATAGACAATAATCAACCAAAAACTAAGATGAATAGAAAAAATGTTACATTCTATATTTACCCAATCAACAATCATTTTGACATCATCATAGATAGGAATGCCATAAATCTATTGAACTTAAAAAATATAGAATCATCCCTAAAGTCAAAATATATTAGAGGAAATTTCAACTCAAAATGGGCCTTTTAACTTTGATTCAAATTCCATGTCATCATGTGTTAGCCAATGAAATTGCTTTAAATTTGAAATACCGTATAGGTTTTAAACACTTTTTTAATATAAATTTGGGGATAGGTATCATAAAAAAACTATTTTTTGTTTGTATTTTCGACATATCTCACCGTGTTTTTACTCAAATTTCAATCGGTAGAGCTCGTTGGATGCGATGTCATCATTCCGCTTTTTCAGGTATTTCTTGTTTTTGGGGTAGAGGGGTCCGTCAAAAGTATGCCGAGTGGGTACTCGTTAGATGCAGAATTTAATTCCGCATCCAATGAGCTCTACCGATCGAAATTTGAGTAAAAACACGGGGAGATATGTCAAAAATACAAACAAAAAAATAGTTTTTTTCTTTTCTTCCTCCAAAATTAATAAGTATTATTTTATTATTTTAACTATTGTTTTATTAATTCATTTTAGGAGGCCCATTTTGAGTTGAAATAGGATTAACTTTAAAATTAGAACCAACTCTGCAACACATCCATAATTCCTAATTCCTAGATTATAGTAAAACACTGATCATTCTACTTAGGTTCATCTAATTCCTAAAATACCATTTGCCACCTAATAAACATTCATGCATGTCACAAACAAATTTGTATTTCTTGATTTCGACATGAAAATTATTTCTCAGCCCCCGCCCTTAACCATTCCACCTACCCATTTCAATATACGAGAATCTTCTTTACAACTTGTCAACCGAAAAATTCCGTTGACAATGATGATGTCCTGGACTTTCAAAATTTCGTCAAAGATTCGTTGCTTTACTTGGTTAGTAATTATGAACCGAGTTTTAACTTGAGATAACTTGCAAAGGAGAGGTTGGCAGGGTCCTGGTTTTTGTTCTCTCTGTAAGCTGAATGAAGACACAGTCCAACATCTTTTCTTAGACTGCTTTGTATCTATTAGAGTTTTTCATGTTTTTTGTGAGCAGTTGGGCCTTCCTTGTTTTAAAAATTGTTCAGTCAGAACCTTTCTGGAACTCTGGTTTAATTCCACTTCGGCTTACTCTGATAGCAAATACTTACCTCTCTTCATTTTTTGGAGCTTGTGGAGGTTCAGGAATCATTGTTTATTCGAAAATAAGTTGCTCTATTTCTCAGCTATCATCCATCAAGTGCAAGCTCTCAGTGCTCTCTATCTTGTTCCAGCTCAAAAGTTCAAGTTCAGAAATGTTGGTCACAGCCCTAAGCTCACTTACCCTTGTGGTTTTTTTGATGGGGCAGCTACTGATAACCTGGGAGGAGCAAGCTTTGTGCTGCATCTAAATGACTCCCATTCCCTCTGCTTCTCACTTGGTTGTGGCAAAAGCATAAATACTAGAATTGAACTTCTCACTCTTTGGGTTGTCCTTGCTGTGTCTAAGCTCATGGGGATCCCTCTACAAACCATCTATGATGACTAACTTGTTTTTATCAACTGGGTTAACAGGCTGTCTTCTTTGGATTCTCCAAGCCTAAAACACTGGTGCGAGGATATTAGATCTCTTACTCTTTCTTTCCCTCATTTGACTCTCAGTCATATTTATCGTGAGAATAATCAGCAGGCTGACTGTCTCTCCAAGAAGGCTCTTGTGTTGGATCTTGTTATTGGAATCTTCTCTGAATCTATGGAAGGAATGATCTCAGATCATGGATATTTTAAGCTTTTTTAAGCTTTCTACCGGGACTCAGTCCCTCTACTTTTTTGGCACATGTACTATTTTTTCTGTAAAAGACGGATCTTGGGCCATCTGGGATGAGACTATCAGCCTTTTGATCATGCTCAATGATTTATAAGACTGTTTGTCTACCTTATTTTGTCTAAGAGATCAGATCTTTGATGGACTATTTTATGGGTTTTTCCTTGAGCCTGGTCCTTGTGGGCTCATGATTTGCCTTTCGGTTTCTGCTAACTTGGTGAGTAGAGGGATCCCCTTTGGCTTACTCCCAGCATAGAAGCCTGATCAGACCGGCTGCCATGTATAAGATGTCCTTTGATTCTCAATGAATAACAAGGTCTGGCATTTTTTCTACTGAAAAAAAACTTGTCAACCGAAAAAGCATGATATTTGCTATCAAGTGATGAGTGTGCCACGTAAGTACATGAATGGCCCCTCGCTACCAACATTCCACATCATTAACGAGTTTTATGAGGGGAATTGCCGCCTAATCTATAAGAATTAAACTTCATAATAGATGAAAAAGAGGTATTTTATTATTTATTATTAATAACCATTTGTTGTAAAGTAATAAATATTTTATACAATGGCATATATAGTATTTGATGAAAGGATATTGATGTACATCAATGTATAAAACATTAATTATTGTGGTATAAGGTATATAATGTTTCTCATTTTTTAAAGTCTTTATAGTGAATGAGTGACTCTGTGTTATCACACATAGCATGAGGCTAAGGATGAAAGACCACCCAAGCACACACAATATTAAAAAGAGAAGGGAGAATATCAAGTCACCAGATGATTTTAGGGAAACCTGAAGGTAAGATAAAAGAGTATGAAAATGAGATGGTAAACCATTAAACAATTAATTAGAACCAAGATTTTGTTGATGAAAAGCTCTAGGTGATTAGGGTAATTAGATTAGACTTAATATTAAGTTTTACTAACAAATTAGCAAAGGAAAACAAACCAACTAATGAGGCCACTCATTTATGTAGGTTAATTAACCACTCATTCATGTATTGAGATAGAAAGCCTCATGCTAAAAATGGAAAGAAAAGGAAGAGAACTCACTCAGATGTTGTTGCTATAGATGATTAACATCCCTGGGTTGAGTATGGAGAATTGTGGAAGTCTTCCAAAAGTGATTCATGTCCTAATCCAACATGCATACTTAGCTCCAAATTCCTACAAGAAAGGACTTGCCCCAATTGCCCATACAAAGATATATATGCAATATAACCAAAAAACCATTAGATCTACTATTGTAAAGAAGTGGAATGTACCTTCCTTTCCCTAGGTGTGATGGAACCTCCCTTTAGGTTTTACGATTGAAACTTCCAAGGTATGAATGGAGTTGAGCCAATGAACATGCCCTATGATGAGCTAACCAAACCTTAAATATTTGAACCAAGTTGGCTAAAGGATTCCTTGTATAGGTATGAAATACGACAAGTGCAAATAGCCCAAGGGGATTCACAAAGGAAATAAAATTAACCCAAGTGATACCTAAAAATTAGGGTGTTTCCAAAGATAAAGTATTCAACCTTAGATGATTAAAAAAGAGCTTTAAAAGAGGAGTAGAAGGGTACCTATGGGCGTGGATCAACCTCGTGACATAAATGAACATTGGATTAACCATTATGATACCTAATTTGTATGGACTCATCATACCCCACCTTTAGGTTGCAACCTACAACAATGGATCTAACGATACCGTAGGTTTTGAGGCGCAAAATGACCCTTTATTGCACATTTTTTAATATTCACAATGGTGATACCATAAGGAAATACATGGTATGGTCAATGCTAAGAGAGAAAAAGGGATTCCATCAATATCAAGTCCCAAATGGGTTCGGGGACCGAACTCAAGGAATCATAAGTGATCGTGGACCCAAATTAGGGGATTTGTGCCCCCAACTAGACCCATGAAGTTAGAGAATGCCCTAAATGGGTGCCACAAGGGGTGAAAATGAGTCAAACTAGTGCGCATTGGGGAAAATAGACCTAAGGAACCAACCTAAGTGCTAGACATCCTCATGAGTTTCCATATCTAGGCTCAAGGTGAGATAGACAATAGGAAGGTGATCCATCACATCAGAAAATAATTAAGAGGCATAATAAGATTATAGGTTGGGTCATGCATGAGTCCAGTACAAAGGTGGACTGCACAAGGAACCTCGTGATGGGTACGCATATGTGAGAACCCAAGTGTGAATTTCAGATGCTACATCCCCTCACCCCACCCCCCAACCCCCCCTCTTTTAGGAGTTTTTGTCCATGAGGTGGGAATAATAGCAAGTTCAAGGAAGAAGAGAAGCAAGCAAATGAAAAGGATTAAGGTGTTCCCATAGTGTAAGTGAATGCATTATTTCATAAAGGAATCCTCCAACAATGGATCCTATATATCCCATAGTAAATGTGGAGGCCTATGGGCACTAAGCATTGGTGCCAGACGGATACATAACAGGTGCCTCATGGATCAATATGATGCTAGGTTGTAAGGATGTCAAGATAGGAGAACAAGTAAGCCCCACTATGTCATAATGATATCAACCAAAGTATGAAATGGAAAGGGAAAGATAAAGAAAATTAAGCCTAACTATCATGTAAATGGTACAATAATTAAAGTATGAAATCATATTTTAGAAATTTCTAATTACTCTATAAGTGAAGTAATATCTCAAATATATAAGTGAAGCATGAGTGAATTTTGTTGAAAACCTAATCCTCGGGATTATGGTTCCACACATCTTGTAAACGATGTAATTAAAATAATAAAGAAGACAAACAGTCTCATAGAGTTCAAGAGGCATGTTGGAACATGAATCCCAACATTCTTATGAGTTGTATAAATGTATGCATGTAATATACCAATTCAAAAGTTATCCACTTGACAATGGTATCAGAGCTACCTTCCATAACTCCTGAATTCTATGTCTCCATCCTGACATTCTGCTTTCCAGTCCATCTGTTTTTCACTCTAGAAGATTCTTCTCTGGTTTCCTTCCAGTTGCTAGTCTTCCCTTTGCTCATCCCTCCTGCCAACTTGCCCTCTATATGTGTTATTATCTTGCACAATTCAAACCTACGTTGAGGAACGTTTGAGGTAGAGTGGTCCTTCATTTCAAATTCTATGTTTTGTATTGATGCATAGATAAAAGCTCTATTTTGGAACTGATACCACTCCACTCCAAAAGTGCTACGAATCCGTCTCCCGTTAATCCTATGCAAATATGTTGTGACGTCACTTAGCATTATTGTGGCTCTCTTCTCTCTGCAATATTTTCCCTTGCTCCCAAGCATGCCGAGTTTGGTATGTGAAAAATTTTGAGTGTTCCATTTCACAACAAACTTCCCATTCAACTACTTGCATCTCCACATGCCTCCCATAATCTGTGAACCCTAGCATTTGGATGGTTTAAAATCATGAGGCTCTTCATTGTTAAGTTGTGTGTTCTACTCTCTTTCTTGGAGTTATGATCATCAAATCTGAAGACAATGATATGCAATTGGTCGTGAAGCTACTGCGACCTACCAAGAAAAATGTTGCGAGCTGTGGACCCATTAAGGACTCTGCTTGAGCTCATGTGTATGAATTGAATGTGAACGTGATCCATTTGCAAAGACTAAGAAATCTCATGGTTGAATCACTCTCTCATTCAAACGTGTGGAGGTAAAAGTCTTTTTGCTGAAATTTTCTATGACCGTTGGGAACTACATTAACCCTCATTTTTTCCCTAGTTATATGCGTGGAGTTTAATTGGAAAATTCTTCAAATATATTCATTTGTGTTGGGTGAAAGAGGCCCATGACTCTTGTATTTGATGCAATTGTCAACCCAAAGAACATGTAGGCACTCGTAGCAATACAAAAATTGTTGCATTTACTCCCTCTTGACTAAAGGTGAAGACTATGAGATTGCTTGGTGTTGCTATGTGCTTGACCAAAGTATTTTGGATTGATCTAGTGCCAATGAACTCCATTGGTTTTGTCACAAGCCTTCCTCAACATTTGGAGCCATGAGTTGAGGCTCGAATTCCATTTCTTCGTAAAGCTACATGGATATTGATCTCTCTTCTTGATAACCACTTGTTGTCCATTGAAGCACATAAAGACAATGATTGTGTTAGATAACCACTTGTTGTCCAATGGAGCACATAAAGACAATAATTCTTGGTACCAAATAAGGGTTTAAAACCAACAATCAAATTTTGTATACTTGAACTCATATGGGATAAAGGTACAATCAATGCAATAAATGTCGCATTCAATTCTATGTTTTTTATTTTTGGGAAAGCATGTGATCTGTAGAGGTTTTAGTTATCAAGCTGTATAATACAAGTAAATGATCATGAGAAGATGGGATGAGCTGAGGAAATACCAACATATATTTAATATCTTTGAAGCATTGCCTAGTTTCATCCATCCAAATCCTTAGTAAAGAATTTAGAGAGTGGTAATGGTGGATGAAGTTGGCAAAGAAGAATCAAGTGGCCTCAAGTTTCCCCAATAAGTAGCATATCTTAGTAATTGTATGAAGTGATATATATCATGGATGATGAGAATATTCTTAAGGTCAATTTCTACACCTCTATGAGAGACAATTATGCTAAGGAGATTACTAGTTTCAACAAAAAAGATTATTTTTAAGTCGAGTTTGATACAAAACTTGCAGATGAATTTGAAGATCATGTGTCATTTGGAGGTCGTTTACATGATCATAATAGATTTGATATTTTCCAAATATTGAGAATGAGGTCATGGAACACATTTTTTTATAGCATGTGGATAGGTCGTTCCTGCATTCTTGAGGCCAAAATATGATATAACCTTGTAACATAAGGTACCCCAATCGATGGTGAAGGTGGTATTTCTTGGGTTTTCTTGGCAATGGGGACTTGGTTGTAACTAGAGGATCCAACCATTGGGGACATCATCTCAAATATAACAACATAATTTATTATGACATCAATGAAGGGGACAAGATATTATCTTTAGGTTAGGATGCATTGATATCTATAAATTCTATACAAACATGGAGAACCCCCATTTTTTCATCGATGTGATTGTGTTGGAAACCCACTTAGAATAATTGATGGCATGAATGAACCCAGTGTTGAGGAGCTTGTGAATTTCATTTTTTACTTTGTCAATAGTCTCTGGGTTTATGGTCATCTGCCACTACCATACTTTGGCAACATTGTATGAGACAACCATTCAAGGTCATTATTGGTCTATGGTACCCACCCACATAGGAGGATATTTATTTCATTATTCAGTTGTCTAGGAGTGGGGAGGATTTTATCCAGTTCCTTAAACTTCCACATGGCATTGTGGAAGAGGTTTACATAGCATATGTGTAGAGATATGTCAATGCAGACACCATTGACCCTATTAGCGTCTAGCTTATTAGTGGTCAATTTATTTTACATGCAGAGGAGGTCAAATGCATGTTGCTTATGATCATGAAACTTTGCATGTGATGGGAAAATGAATTAGTTTCCCTCTAATGTAGTATGTAGATACTTTAGTTCAAAGGCTCAAACTAATTATGTGGTATTCCTTTTTCTACAACAATTTTATTTGTCTATGGTTCATTGGCATGCTCTATTTGATGGGAGGATGTTCTTTCCATTTTCTTCATAGATATTTACATTTTTTTAGAGGTTTTCGGTCACTCGCTTGACATTTCACCACCTCCATCCAATGTTGATGAAGAGTGTGTATATGTGTCAGTGGTAGTATATGTTTCCTAAGAGGGGCTAGTTTTATTGTCCATGTAGGTTGGTTAGTTCATATGTATTAAAGTTTCTATCTAGTGAGAATGATCATTCCCTCTATATTTTTTAATTCTTGTATGCATCGATGGACTAGAAAGGATGTTCAAACATCCTATTACTTAAGCCGATCTGCTAGATGTCAGTGGTAATTTTATCTTTATGGTTTGATTAATATAGTTGCGTATGTTTTTGTCTTATTTAAAGTGCATGTAATTTACTGTAGCATTTTGTTTAGATTGTCTATTTTTTGTTGTCTACTATTTTATAAATATTGGCAAATATTGTAGGGAGGTTTCTCCCCAATGGCATGATGAGATGACTGGGATTGATTAGCCACCTCATATATAGATACAAAACACATGAAACAAGTTGGACGATGAATTCTTTTAGGATCTGATGGACCAAACATGTGCATTGATGTATCACAAAGGAGTAGTCTCTGGATGACCTAGCACAATCCTACAAGACCCTAAGCTTGTAAGTATGGGTTGCCCTTTTGTAGGATATGATGTTATTTATGTGTCATGATGTTGGTGTGGTCAACCTACTTGAGAGGTTGAAGGATAACCATCACCATCAATATTCTTATTTAGAATCCTCTACTTCAAATTCATATGCTAAGGATAGTGATCCTCCACTTTTTCCATCTCCTACACGACCTGACTGAGCATGATATTCCCCACCTCATATTCCTCCTCCTCCTTCACCATATCCTGCATGACAAAATTAGATACCATATCCCCCTTTTCCTTCTCCTCTACTAGCTAACTTACCACCATCTCCTCCTCTACTAGTAAACTGACCACCATTTTCTCCATCAATAGTCAATCAACCACCATCTCCTCTAATAATTGACCAACTAGTTGTTACATCCACTACACTCGATATTAGTTCTATAGACACTATGGTCGCATCGCATGACATTTTGGTGGAGAGAAATATCAAACGCAACATTCTACACTATTATCTATCAAAAGTGTTGATGACTTTGGCTCTAGTGGCAGAGGTAATAATGCCTTGGCTTTGGTTGTGGTCCTAGATTATTGCAATTGTTGACATTTATATATTTGACTATTTTGATGTATATTTGGATTTTATATTTGAATCAAGATATATTGTTGACATATATATTTATGTTCATATATTCATTCATGTATATTACGTCTTTTCATATCCCGTTGATGTTGATGTTGTTTGATTTGTAAAATGTATTATATATGTTAATGATTTATCTATTTTTAAATTAAATTTGAGATGTACCAATCATTCAAATTTGAGATGCGATAGCCCCAAGGGTTAGCTCAAGCGATCATGATCAAGACGTGAGATCTCTTCCCCAAAAATTTGGGGGAGTCACAAGTTCAATGTTTTGTATCCCCTCGGGGTAAGGCTCCGGAATCAAGGCTAAACGTTTACCCCAATTACTATCCATGAATCATGGGGAAGTACTCAAAGGGTTTTCTACAAGAATGTTCCATGGAAAAATATATTGAAATGTCATAAAATGTGTAACTCTAGCTATATAATCATTTAATGTCAATATATAATGTTTAACCATTTTTCAAGGTGAATTTTTGTTCTACAAGAATATACAATATGTTGATTTAACATGTTTACAAACTTGATTAAATTATTCAATTGATGATTATGCAATTTTATTAATAATTCAAATCAATTTTTTTTTAATTATTCTTGAATATTTTTACTAATTTTTTCATTAATTTTGATAAAAATAAAATTACTACAGTTAAATCTAACAAAATATTAATCCTCCGGTTTTTTAATTTACAAAAAAAATATTGATTATATTGATAAAAGGAATTTGTGGCCTTCTATACAACTAGAGAATACAAAATGTAGTTAATCAAAAGTCCAAAATTTCCGAAAAGGGAGGGTCATGTACACAAATTAACACTATACTTTGCTACTGTAATTATTATATTCTTTGACATCATACTATAGTCAATGTACATCCATACATATTGTCCTAGTAGAAAGGAAATTTTCAATACATTAAAACTTAACATAGAAATTAGACTTGCCTAGTAGTTCTAAGCATCTCTTTACCTGCTACTAAAGCCAAGAAGGAGAGATCATGTTGACCATGTGTCTTAGTATTTTTCCCCATTGTATATTCTTCCATTGCAACCACTTAGGGTGATTCAACCGAAGCTTCATGAGAGACTAAATTCCTAAGAGTATTCAAATCTAAGTCTTTGTTCCATTTCAAGATGAAGGACTTTGTCCTAAAATTCCCTTATCATGGAAAATTCTTCCTTCGGCTTTTCTTTTTGGCATTCCTGTTATACTTCTAGGATTATTATTTTACCATTGTGACTTTTAAGATGGGACTTCATCTAAATCAATTATCTTGTTGTATCCTTTGTTTCTATAGTGTTTCTTATCTCCCATTCATTCCTCCACACCTCCAATATCCTCATATTTATTCCATGGTTTCTTGATAATCGTCATTTTTCCTCTCACAAAATGAATTTCTCTTTGTATGTTAAAGATTTGGAAACATATATTGGAGTGATTTTGAGAAGTCGTGATTCCTATAGACTAACTAAACAAAATCCCCTCTCCTATCTTAGAAATGAAAGAGATTTGAGGATTTATCCTTTTTCCCCAACTATCTGATTGAAATTCAGGATTGCAATGGGAAAAATAAGCACCAAAACTATTCACCATTATTGTTTTAAGAAAAGTTCCTACACTACCAAGAAATGGATGCCTCATGGAGTCATATTGTGTGAGGAGAAAACTACTTAGGATTAAAATAGAGAAATGCCGATAAAATATGAGAACAAAAATTCACTGAGAGATTACTAGACAAACCCCCAACTCTTTCAATAGGTGAATCACAACTTCAAAATCCAAACTGGGTCGGTGATCTTTGCTTATGATTTGAAAATCCCTTTTGGTTTCTAATTCCACCAGACAAATACCTTAGTGAACTTCCCAAAGTTTCATGTATTTATACTCTTTTACAACTCTATTTGACTTGGATGATTGTTTCATGGTCATCTTGGAAAGACTTTGGAGACTAGAAGTGTCTACCTATGCATACCCTTTAGTCGACAAAAGAATATTCACCTTCACCTTCACCTTTGAAGTAAATATGGGTTGAAATGATATTAATCAAACATTTTATTAAGTGTATAACTCTATAAATGTTACATGTTATGAAGCAAGAATAGTATCTTGTTATACTTAACAAAATGCAGTAGTATAAATATTATTTTTAAAACATTACATGAATTTTCATATTTTATACTATTAAACCTTCATCCCATTCATTTCAAAGACAAAGAGAAGGAAAAAAACAAATTTGGTTTTAAAATATATGGGTACATCTTTATGTGTGCCTATCTTAATGATAGAATACATGTAGTGGAATATCAATTTGTTAATGCCTCGTTTTGAAGGATAGGATAAGCTAGGTTATGGTTGTTTAATGTAGGGAATTATAGAATTAGTTGGTATGTTAGGATAGGTTCAAAAGGGTATGTTAGTTGTTGATACAATATATATAGATTAGGCTAGGTAGGCTATTTTAGGGTAGTATTAAGATAGGGTAGACTAGTTGTTTAAGTATGTTAGTTTCAACTATAATAATGACAAGTTAGTGTATTCTATGGTAGCATGGATTTGTATTAGGAAAGGTAGGCTAGGCTAGGCTAGGATAAGTTAAGTTACCATTAATATCTAAAATCAGAAGGATTTCGAATAAAGCATGGAAACCATAAGAGTAGTCTATTTGAATAAACTTTATTAAAAAATATTTGTCAGATATCTAGATTAGATTGATCTTGAACTTCATCCATATCAATATCTTATTCCTCAATATTAGAGTTTTTATCCAACCCTTTAAAATCATCAAAATGATTGTCCATAACAGCATCTGGGATGTCTAGCACTAATTCGTCATCAATATAATCTCCATCGTGAAGATTAAACATAAGATGTGAGAAAATGACTGTATGGTTAACTTGATTCTCCTCTTCATTTGACACTTCTCCCCACTCCCTTACATCTTCTTCGCAAACAAAATATACTTGATAGGCACTCCTCTTGGATCAAATCTAACAAAAAACGGCCAACCTTTTCTACCTGGAACTTGTGAATAAAATACCTACTCACATTGACTTTGAGTACATAGGGATCTTAATTTAGCTGATATATAATTTATTAATCATGGTAAATTCATTATCATGATCAATAACAATACTTTCATCACCTTGTGGCAACAAAGAGTGCCATTTAAAATTAAAGAGAAACACTTTGAATAATTTAAAGTATATATCCAATATATATTTAAAATATTCAAAGTGCCTCAAATGTCTTTCACCCTTGTGCGAAATATTAGTAACTTGGAAAATTGTAGTTATCCTACTATCACAAGTTTTCTTCTTATCATGCAATTGTTTGGAGTGATATTTCTTTCCATTACACCACATAGCTTGGTGATATTTCACCTATATACTCAACAAGTTACAAATGTGTTGTCATGAATTGATAATTATATCTATGAGATGACTTGCTAAAAATCATTGGGAAATGATTACACTTGTATATTTTGCACCATATGCTAAATCAATTTCCTTCTACATAAGATTTGTATAATTATCCAAATATGTTACCCCACTTGTTATCTCCTAAAATAACCAGTCAGTTTTTCATTATTTTAGGTGATAGGTTTGAGTCCAAAAATTTATTTTAAAATTTTTTAGAGTCAATAAGGAGGTCCTCGTTATTACTGCTAAGTCAAAAATTTGATTCATTTGAGTCTTGGCTTCAAAATTTTAAAAAACAGGTTTCGGTAGCTAACTCTGTTTTTGTAGAGGCCAGTTAGCTGCCAAAAAGGCTCAGTTTCGGCAGCTAAGAGGGTTAACTAGAATTATGTTAGCTGCCGAAAATGATCTCATCAGCAAAATAAAAAGCTCGTGTCCATACTCGACTTCACATCAAGCGAGCCTGTTTTTGCCGCCAAAAAGAAGATTGGAACGCATCTTAAAATATCCATCATGAGGTTTAGTGTTTGATAAGCTGCCAAAGCAAGTCGTGAAGCCCCCACATCATTTCATCTCTAACTGCACAGGGTTACACAGAAGCTCATATGCGTACTTCCATCTGAGGGTTATTTGCAAGCTGATCGCTTCAAAATATCACACGAGCTGGACAATATCATGAGAGATCAATTGCTGGGCTTATTCGAATGGGCATCTTATTTCTCAAATGTTGTGAGCAAAGCCAAGGTCCCGGGTTTATTCATGTTACAGCTCATGGAAAAAACAAATCTGCCACTCCAGACAGAGCTAGACGGGGTCTGGTATCTCGAGTCCCATCCACAAGTGGCCGAGTTTTTCAAGTCTGCAAACGTTTTTGACTACTGTGAGAGACTCACTAGCTTCAACCAGCCACTTGCTAAAGCATTTGCTCAGAGATACAATGGGAGAACAATGAAGTTTGGCAGAGAAGAGTTTCATGTGGATGAGGCAGCTATATCCGAATGTACAAGTCTCCCCAGGACAGGGCAGAGTTGGTTTAAGACCACTAAAGCCTCAGATATTGAATTCAGGTCGTATCTCCTACCAGCCCATAAAGAAATCATTTGGAGAAAGGATATTCCCATCACCTTTCTTGAACCTCAATGGCAGGCTCTTTTAAAGGCCATTTTCGTTTACATAACTTGTGAAGGCCGATATCACAGGGTGCTGCACTACCACTTCAAGCTGTTGAATCATTTCACAAGGAGGGAAAAAATAAATTTGCCATACTTCTTCCATAAGACCCTAACTAAGATGGCAAAGCAAGTCCAGGCTAAGCCAACAAGATAGCAAGCAGGATCTCTCACCAGGGTCTCATAACATTGATAATCAAAGAGCTTTTGAAGAAGAGAAGTGTGGACTAGAATTATTTTTTGTTTTGGCATGAGTTCCCCACAGAGTTTGCCAGTGAAGAGGCAGTCGAGCAGGGTAAGGGCGAGAAGAGCAGCACTCCCAAAACCAGCAAGAGAAAGAGGAGAGCCATCTCCCCTCAAGCCCAAATGGAATCCCCTTCCTCATCAAGCAAGAGGAAAAGGTCAAAGAGAAAGCTGGTATTTGAACAAGCTGAAGGGACTCCTCAAGGGAAAAATCCACTAAACCTCCCCTACTCAGGATCTGAATCTAAAGATGAGGAAAAACAAGGGACGGAGAAGCCCATGGAAAGAGAGAAAATTCAAGACCCTCTCTTATCTGATGTACCAGGTCCCGAACCCTCCACACCAGAGACCAATAAAATCAATATGCTGTTACAGGAACTTTCCCAAGCAAGACATAGTGAGAAGCAGGTTAAGTTGCACAACGCAGAGCTGATCGGAAGGAATATGGCACTGCATGATCGGAGCAAAGAAATCATCGAAAAACTCAAGAAAACAGTCGAGAGGAACATGATGCTGATAAAAGAAAATGCCAAGCTCTACCGCAATCTCAGGATGCTCAGGTTAAAGTTGAAAGAATTGGAGGGGACAGAAGTACAACCAGTAGCTACAGAAGCACCACCATCTGGTCTTGATGCGTTGGCTGAGATGGCCACAATTCCTGAGGAGGTAACACCCATGGAAGCTCAGCAAAGACAGACTAAAAGATCGACTAGATCAAAGGGAGCAGCTTCAAAGAAGTCCTAGGGACTGATCACGGGCTTGCAGGAAAGCATCGTTTTGGTTTTATAAAATTTTGGACAGTTTTCATCTTTCGGCAACTTAGGCGAGCCTTACAGAGCTCATTAGCTGCCGAAAGGACTGACTTTCGGCGGCTAAGACACGAAATCAACAGAAGAGTTAGCTGCCGAAAGCCTGTTTTTGCTAATTTTCTCTAATTTCACCCAGATCTCAGTTTTGTTCGCCGGACTAGCAGAAAGCCGATCAGAATGAATGGATCATAAATTATTTTATCAATATCTCAAGGGTTTTGAGCGAGTTTTGAATCAGTTGGGAATTTTTGGCTAAGTTTCAACTTTGTTTTGAGGAAAAATTCTAGAAGTCGACTGCCACATCATTAATCTCAAGTTTGTTGTGCGCCAAACTCAGACCACCGAGCCTTGGGAGGCCAGCTGCTCTTCACCAACCACCGAGCTTTTGAAAGGAGATATTCATATCATCATTTCCTTGATTTTAGGGATCAGTCCCTATCTTTTTGTATTTACTCTCAGTTAATGTTTTAGTTAACTCAACAGATCCATACTTTTAGGATCTGAAAACTGTTTGTAAAGGCTTTAAAATCCTAAGAACTCAGACTGAGAGGGGGTTCAATTTTGGATAGAGTAATCTGCTATTGTACTCAGTCTTCTTTATGCTAATACAGATCACAGGTTTCTTTCAGTTTTGATGTCAGCTTTCCATTTTCCTGTTCACTATTATCTGTGTTGTCTAGCTTTGAATGGTTGCTTTTCAATTGTTTAGCTCATATCCTGATATTAGTTTCTTGAATGTCTCTTGAACCCTACTCTGTACTGGTTTAGTTACATTCTTTTCTTCATCCACCTTTAAAGTTATCTGCTGATTAATCGACTCTTGAGAGCACTGTTTTATTTGTTTATCATTCTAAATGTCTGAATGCTGTACTCGGATTGAGTTGTCCCATTGATCCACCTTTACAAAAAACACAAAAACATGATTTCTTTAGTTACCAAGCATACTTAGCCATAACAACTAAGTAGTTTCTTGGAGTGCTAACAAAATGGCGTCGTTTCCGGGGAGCGAGTTGAGAAGCTGAACTTCCTGGGAGACGACACAGATCTATTCCTTGATGATAGACAAGGATTAGACACTTCACTGGTTATATATCTTCTATCTGGTGACTCCACAACATCATTCTGGCTCCAAAGAGATCCAGTACCAGAGCAAATCCACAAGGACCCCTGGTGTCTCCGGTGTCAAATCCAAATCAGATTTTGAAGAAGGGGAAGAAAATCAAAGGTCAAGCTGTACAAGAAGGTAAATCTGGTAACCCTTTGTCCCATTTTTTCAAACCTTTGGTTGCACCCTCCCCTAACTTTGTAAGCTCGACTGCTGTCACTTTCTCTAATGTACCTAACAC